>BQNB010017704.1:24301-51739 GCA_026074375.1 Tanacetum coccineum | reverse complement strand
TTCAGGATCGTTTTGGGATTAAGTGTTGTTGTTTGTGTGGTGTGTTGTTATGGTTGATTGTGTTTTATGAGTCTTGATTCTTGATTGTTGGTGTTTGTTTGTTGTTCTTGTTTTGATTATAATATTCCCAAATTCGGTCATATGCCCAAAGTCGGTCACATGGCCACCTGATGCGCGGATCGACCTTCGCGGTAAGGTCAATTTTTTTTTTCGAGAAATTAGGTTTTCAAAACAAGGGTTTTCAATGGACAAAATGCAGTCTTCTTGAGACAAAACGCAATGATTTGTTGAGATTTGGGCAGTATAACGTTTAGATTTGCTATATAAATGGTCTTCAATGAGGCAAAACGCAGTGGCAAAACGCAGTCTTCAATAAGCAAAACGCAATGACCAAAACGCAATGACCAAAACGCAGTGACCAAAACGCAGTCTTCAATAAGCAAAACGCAATGACCAAAACGCAATCTTCAATAAGCAAAACGCAATGACCAAAACGCAACCCGCAAGCAAAACGCAATGAAGAACACCCCTTCAGTGAGTCAAAACGCAGCCAAGAAAAAATCATCAAACATTCTTGAAAGCTACGAAATGATGTTAAAACCACCTAGTAATGATGCAAGGGATAGTTCTAAGCCCGAAAGTACAAATCTTTAACACTTTTAACCACAAACAAAGATCAAATCTTGATTTTCTTGGTATATTTTTTTGAACCAAAAAAATAAACAAACCAACCCACGAATTTGAGCTTATTTAACCACAATAATCAGTAGATAAACAACACGGATTCCCCCTATGCTCTGGTGCCAATTGTTAACATTATTCACCCTTATGACACAAGATCCGGAGGCTTGGTAAAATGGAAAAGAAAAGTATCCATATTATTAGAGAGAAAAGATGAGATATGGGAAGATGTGTGTGTTAGAGAGAGAACACACACACTTACACTTTTTACAAAAGTGAGCTTCACCCCTCCATGGAAGTATGGAGGGGGTATTTATAGTCCTAGTGACACACAACTATCGTAGCTTGTCATTATTAGTCCCTATGTGTCACGCTATAAATAAACTAATGTAATTCCGTGTTTGTCACCATATTTTAAGGCTAACAAAAATTAAATCGCAAGCCTAAAACTAAAAATTATAAAAAATAAAGCCTAAAATTAATTTTAAAATCTTAATAATCAAAAATATTCTAACATACAAAGAACAATAAAAAGTTTTTCAAAAACGGAGTTCAAAAACGAACAAAACGGTAAGAAACGAAAAAGCCGGGCTCGTAAACGGGCCCGGAACTGAATTTTTAGCAAAAATTACCCTACATAAGTTTTTATATTTTTAATATAAACTAACTGATTAAATAAAATTTTATTAAAAAGAAAAATATTTTTTTTTGTTAATTTTTGTATTTTTTATGAATTTTCTAAGATTAAAAACTAATTAAAACTAATTAAATATAAAAAGACAGAAAATATAACAAGAAAAAATCTAACACAATCAATTAAATAAAGAAAAGTGTGAGGAATCTAAAATATAAAAAGCCCTACAATTACTGTAGCAAATTTATAGTAAATAAACTAATTAAAATTTAAACCCTAAACTAAATTTAAATAAATTAAATAACTAACTAAATTTAAAACCCCCCCCTAAGGGACTAACAGTGAAAAAGACACAAGGACAAACGGGTAACAGGCTAACTAACCACAGGACTAACTATGTGAAACTAAAATTTCAAAATTACAGAACATGGTCCCTGAGAATTAGAACCCCGATTGCAAGACACTGTCTCAAGTGCTTATTTTTGAAAACTTATAAAATCAAACTTATTAATGGATGGCTTAGGAGAACATTTTTCATAAAGGGGTATAAGCTGAAATGGCTGAATAACTAAAAATGTGAGCTTTTTGGGCAGACAGAAATTATAAAGCTTGAAAATGCTATTCTTCTTATACATGTTAGCTTTAAAGAGCTCAAAATAAGCTACAACTAGGAGGATTTTTAAGCTAACAAACCAAAGTGAAACCTAAATAAGCTAAAGGGAAACCTAAATAAGCCCTAGAATAAGCTAAAAAAACAATTTAAGCTAAATGGCAGTTTTAATTTAAAACAGAAAAAGTGGCTTCTATAATCCTAGAATAAGCAGCTAAAAAAGGGAAATTGGGAGCAAAAAAATCTTGGGATCTTAAAGGCTACTATATAATCTTACAAAGAAAACTAAAAGAAACAAGGGGTCTAATGCAAAATAAGCAAGATAAAAGGGTGCTGAAATGGTTTCAGCACCAGGGTAAACGTGCCAACAGAAATAAGGGCTTATTTGCTATAAGCCAATAATCTACAAAATGGCTTAACTTTTTGAAAACACCCTCAAACAGAATTTAGAGAGAATGGAAATGAGCTTATGACTCAAAAAAATAGCTTTTAAGAACAATAAAAAGCTGCTGATTTTGGGGCTACAAGTTGGGGTTTTTCAAGAAAAGTGCAAAGCCAAAACTTTGACTTATTTTGTCAAAGTTAAAAGGGCAGAGCAAAAGGGTCTTAAAAAGAGATGGCAATGACTTAAGACAAGCTCAAAAATGCTTTGCTTAAGCTGTCCCAACAGCTTAAGCTAAAAAGCTAATTTTTTTATAAAAACTTAACACAAACTCATTGGTTAACTGAATTTTAAATTTTTAAACTAAAGTTGTGATTTTTTTTGACCCAATCAATCACACACACTCAGCCAAAGATGGCTGAGTGTTGGTGACCCAGGAATCCCCCAAAATTACCCATTTGAGAGTTTTACCAAACACCCCCTTAAATAAGTAAAAATTCCTTTTTTACGGAGTTGGCTTGAATTTAATTAAAGAAAACTGATAATAGGACTAGTAAATTTATTTAGCAACAAGAAAAACTCAGGTTTCTTCACAATGTAAACACGAATTCAAGAGTGAAATAGGGGAAATTAGAAATTTTAAGATAAACCTTAAACTTGTATTAAATAGCTTGAAAACAGTAACAATACATTAAAAACAAGAACTGGATACTTAAATTACAAGTTGATTAAAGTTTTAAATAAAAATAAGCTAAGAAAAATCGTGTCTCTTACGGCTTTGTGTTTTCTCCCATTTATAGAAGCCTTCTCTTCTCTTTGTTGTGTTAGTTGTGTGAGGTGAAGCTCAGCTTCCAATCCTAGCCCTTAGATTAGAGTTGTGCTTCTTTTGAGCTCAATTCCCCATTGATTTTTCATGGGGAGTAGGAGAATGCCAATCTTTGGCAAGGTATAAAGGTTAGTGGAGGTGGTTTAGGGTTGGGACTAAAGGATTAGGAGGGTTGGGTAAAAAATGGGGTGTCTCTCGTGATGGTGGGGGGTTTCCTAGGAGGTTGGCGGAATGGAGTGTGAGCGATTAACAGGTTTAAAAGGATTCAAATGCACAAGAAAGAACCCGCCCATCTTTTACTTCTTTCCTTTCTCCTTGTTTCTTTTCTTTTTAGTTATAAAACGAGTTTAAAAAGTGGCATAAGGGGCCCTTGTGTTTTATTAAAAAAAGGTTAAAGAAAGAAAGAAAGAATGACAGAATTGGTCCCTGCCTTTTATAAAGAGAAAACACTTTGTAAATTTGCAAATTCAGTCCTTCTCTTTTTTAAAACACTTTTCCTTTATAAAACCTTTTTTCAAAAATGACAATTTCACAGCCCATGAGTTTTATAAAAAATGTTTTGGGTGGTGGGCCAGTATTAGGGCCTTTGGGCTTGCATTGGGCCCATTGAAGTTGTCTGGGCCAATAAGGTTTAGGCTTAGTATTGGGCTTATTTAAGGCCCAATAATGTTTTGGTGTGGGTTTTGAGTGTACAAAGGCTGAGATTGGCATTTTCAAGGGCTAGGATCGGCCTGTCAAAGTCTTTCATAGTCACTGTCAATTGCACACAAATGAGGCTGTAAGTCAATGATTGAGGGCCCATTGGTCTTCACAGATCTTCAATAATATACTATGGCTTTCCCGCCCATCAAGAATGGTTGAGATTGCAACCAATAGTATATCTTCAAATTACGGCTCCGTTTTTGACTGTTAATTTGGTGAGTTGACTTTGACTTGACTTTCTGGTCTTTGGCATTTGCTTTGGCTTTGGTCCTATCACTCAGCTTTTCCATTCCAGTCCGGTTTTGTTTGTTTTGGCTTGTTTTTCGTCCTTTTCCTTGTTATCCGACCTGCACAATACATTTTAGCAAAACAAGCGTACTTAGGCATTTTAGAGTCCCGTTTTTTGGTTATTTTCAGCTCGATTTTTTAAAGGTAAAAAAGGGTATGTGTATTAAGCACATAAACCAAAATCCCCCATACTAAGGTATTGGCCGTGTCCCACGCAATGCTATGAAGTAAGCATTTACGAAAACTAAGCACTCATGACCCCCCACACGACTTAATAACTTGAAAAGTACAAAGTGTATTTGTCAAAGGAAGAATCAATAGCTTTCGACAAAATCCCGATAACACCATTATTTTGTATGTACATTGACTACTCTAATTTTTTTTGGTTTTTGAATGGATTTGTCTTTCTTATTTAAACTCACAAATGGATCATAAGTGAGAAACGTCCATAAAGAACGATCTACGGATGTCCTTGACGAAATTTCATCGTACCCCTAGATTTTTCACTAGTCTTAAGCCAAGCAATTAAACAAATATCTTGTCGATATAGGTTTAGTGTAAAGCCTCATAAACTTATGACTTGTGAACTTTTGAACTCCCGACGATGATAAATGATTAACGTGTGGTTCTCGATTTAACTCAACCATAATCAACTTATTCTCATAGACCCAAAATGAATCGGGAATCAAAGCAACAATTTAATTAGAGAACTTGGCAACTTGATTAAATAAACTTCAAATTTTGATTTTATTTTATTTTATTTTATTTTATTTTATTTTTTTTTTTTTTTTTTTTTTTTTTTTTTTTTTCAAGTTCTTAAAGCTAGGAATGCGTTGCTTAGTTTGAACACCTACCTAGGCCTCGCTCCCTAGTAGGATATCACAACCAACGTCCGGTGTTCTTAGTTTGAAAACCCACCCCGTTGCTAGCGTAGTGGGAAATCACATCAACACCTTCTTCCCTAATATGCTAAGGATTATGTCTTAGTTTGAAACCCTCACCTAGACCGATCTTCCAGTGAGATATACACACACACCAAGTCCTTAGAAGCAAAGATGTCTTATTTTTGAACCCCCACCTCGTGGTTAGCGATGGGATAACACGACACATCTATTACTCTCCATATAATCAAATGTAGCTTTATTTGGCATTAAATCTTTTCAAAACTATTGCTTTAAATTAAAAGAAGGCTAGTCACAAATTTGAAGCTTTTTCTGAAAACATCGATTAGACTTAAGCTGAATTGATTGAACACGAATATTAGGCGATTAGAAGCTCTATGGGAGAAACAAGAACACAAGTTATGCATATAAAAGTTTTAGACGAATCTTGCTTGCACTAAACTGATATTTAACTCTATCAAATTCTTTTCTCGTTCTTATCACATAAGATTTCAAAGCAATTCGTGAAAGCTTTTGGCCTAAAAAGAACTAGCTAGGAGACTCAACAGCCCGTAACAGAGTCAAAATTTATTCTTACAGCTACCCAAAAAGGACAAAAACACTTATTTTATTTTTTAAATTTTTAAATTTTTTTTTTTTTTTTTTTTTTTTTTTCGTATTTTTGCAAAAATTTTGGTGAAAATACGGGATTGCATGATATCAACGACTGCAGGCAAATAATCAAATTGAAATATCCCACCCCCATACAAGAACAATACATCGTCCTCGCTGTTTCAAAGGGGTACCACGTAAATTCTAAGTGCCGTTTATGAAGTATGCCAAAAGATAAACGAAGTCGATAAGATTGGATACTGAATTCCCAAAATGAAGCTGAAGGATGTGAAGCTCGAAGTTAAAAATGACAGAATCGAAGCCTTCACAATCCGGAATACCTGGACATATAATACAAAAGCACACAAAACAATGGATAATGGAAAATATAAACTTCTCACACAAAAACACTTTATTTATTCACATACTAACGATAAGCCATGGGGGCCTCCCACAAGCGCTGTTTAGGGAGTCCCGACGCTTACCCGTCCCCCGAAATATATTGTCCATGGGGAACTATGGAATCCGGACAACCTCGGTTGGTACGATCCCCTCCAAAGTAATGTATGATACGATGACCATACACTTTAAAGATGGGCCAGTTTGAGATAGCTCGACGGTGCCATAAGGGAAAAACTTGACAACGGTGAATGGTCCAGACCAGGCGGATTTCAATTTTGCCCGAGAAAATCATCAGTCTAGAATTGAAGAGGAGGAACACGATGTCACCAACGTTGAAAAACGCTGTTTTTTTGATCTTAAGCACGAGTATCCTCTTGCGATTTCTCTTTGATAGATCAAAGTTCTCGTTAGGCCTGATCACAGGAAGTTCTTTAGTTCATTCGTTGAACTTTCCTGTGATCACCTCACCTGTTTGAATAACAAAATTGGTATGCATGAGAGCCAGTAGCTTTGTGCACTACTCGATCGGTAGATGACATGATGCTTTCCCCCGTACCAAGCTTATATGGAGTACACCCATGGTGTCTTTGTACGCTGTGCGAAGGCCCATAAAGAACATCTATTTATCCGACCAGAGCGACGATTTTCTCCCACGTTCTTCAAGAATGAACGCTTTAAAACACATTTGACACCACTACTTGCCCACAATTGTTTTGTGTGATACGCGGTGGAGAGACATAGTTACTCCATACTTAAGCATGACTTTTGTAAATTGGTCATTGCAAAAGTGAGTTCCGCGATCACTTATGATAGCTCGGGGTGCACCAAATCGAGAGAAGAGAGTTTTCAAAAATTTGCAGACAACTCGGGCATCATTGGTGGGGAGCGCTTTTGCTTCGACCCATTTTGACAAATAGTCAACAGCCACGAGTATGTACTTGTTCCCTCTTGAAGACGGAAACGGCCCCATAAAATCAATGCCCCAGATGTCAAAGATTTCGCAAACTTGGATGGAGTTTTGTGGCATCTCATCACGTTGCGTAATTTTTCCTTGACGTTGACAAATGTCACAACGGGTGACAAATCATGCATCCTTGTAGATAGGTGGGCCAATATAATCATGAATCGAAGATTATTTTCCTGTTCTGTGTAATTGGCACCATAGTGTCCCCCAGTAGGGTCCACTGTACAGCGTTTGAGAATATCTTAAATCTTCTAGGGCCAGAAACCCAACGACTTATCATCTATCAGCACAGATCTTAAACAGGAAAGGATCATCCCAGACAATAATGCTTAGACATCCTTGAAATTTTATCTTTCTGTTGGGGATGTCATTCCCCTTAATCACGAATTTCCCCCGCATGGTAGTGTTTGCAAACTCGGCAAACCATGGTACTTTAGACTTTAAGATCAATCCGACCAAGGAGTCTCCGAGAGGAAATGCTTCATTGATTTCTTTGTTCTCATAGTTTTGACTTGATGTGATTTTCAAGTCCTGACAGATGATCGCGGCGAGATTTTTCAGCTCCTTTTTTGTCTCGAACTTCAATGTCAAAATCTGGAGCAATACATCCACCGATGATCTTGCCTAGCATCCTTCTTGGCAAAAATATACTTGATGGCAGAATGAGGTCGAGAATACACTATGCATTTTGACTAATGAAAGAATTATGAAAGAAAGCATTTCAAATAACAGACATGACCGAAAACTTTTCAAAGGCATACACCACACAAGTACTTCTTTTCCGTAGTAGTGTATGTTTGGAGCCTCGTTCCAAAGTCTTGCTAACGTAGTGATAGGATGAAAATGCTTGTTTTTCTTTGCCCGAGAGGTACTGCCCCAATTGGCGAAATCGCTAGCATCGCACATCAGTTCAGATAAGGCAAAGTCCAGACGGAGAGCAATTAAGATCGAGCCTTCAGTCAAACATTTTTTGAGTGTGTTAAAGGAAATCGACACACTCTCAAAAAAGACAAATGGAGTCTCTTTTTCAGAGCAAATGAGTCATAAGACGGGCAATGTTCGAGAAGTCCTGAATGAAATCCGCCGGTAAAAACCGCGTGCCCAAGGAAACTAAACGGACACCTTTGACTGAGACGGATGAGGAGTTTATACTATTACTTATTCGACTTTAGCTCTATCAACCTCAAGTCCCGACTTAGAAATTTTATGTCCGAGAACTATGCCTTCCTTTACCATGAAATGGCTCTTTTCCCAGTTTAGAGACAAAGTTGGTGTCTTCAACACCGTTTCATTTCAAAATCTTTTCTAAATGGGTTAGGGCACGTGAGAAAGAGTCCCCAAAGACCGAAAAGTCATCCATGTGAAACTTCCATCGTTTTCTCAATCATATCGTGAAGATAGCCATCATAAAACATCTTTGGAAGTGCCAGGAGCATTGCTTAGCCCAAAAGGCATGCTACGATAGGCAAAAGTTTCCGTATGGGCATGTGAATGTGGTCTTTTCCTTGACTATTGGGTCAATTGGAATCTGAAATGTACCCCAGAAGCCATCAAGAAACATAGTATTCGATTTCCTGCTAGTCTCGTTCTCGAGCATTTAGGATCCCCAGAATGGTAACGGAAGTGGTCTTTCCGGTGGCTATTCATTAATTTTCTGCAAATCAATAATACTCGCCATCACCGTGACCAGAACGAGTAGAATCACTCATTCTCTTCATTTGTGATAAAAGTCATAACCTCCTCTTTTAGGTACACAGTGTACCCGGGCTCACCCAAGGGCTGTCAGAGATGGGTAAATCAATCCACGTCAAGGAGTTTTTCAACCTCCTTTTTTGATAACATTGTGAATTTATTTGAGGGATTACCCTTCTCTGACTATTGCAAGATGTTCATAGTCCTCTTCCATTGAATTTTGTGAGTACAGAATCCGGCTAAACAACCATTATGTCCGGAGAGTATCCAACGATGGCTCGCTTGTGGACGATAAGAACCTTCAGAAGAGCTGCCTTTTTCCTCCTCTTTTAAGTCTTTAGCAATGAGACATCAACTTTATCTCACCTTCTAGAAAAAGCGTATTCAAGATGGGGTGGGCAATTCTTAGATCAACTCGGACGGAGGTTCATTAATGGAAGGCTTCAACGGTTTAGCTTCACAGAGTTTGAGTTCTTTCCTACCTCCAGGCATATATTGTTCATGATTTGGGAGGGGGGGGTGGTGGTTCACTGTTCAAAATTTCTTCTAGAATCAGGATGTCCCCCTCAGGATCCTGGTAAGTAGGGTCAACTTCAGATGAAGTTGGATCATCCTTCAAGAGCACGAAACGAATCGGCTTTCTTCCATAAGAGAAAATCCCTATCCCCGCAAGGAGTAAGAGTTTAGAAGCGTAAGAAAACAATAGTGCTCATAATAATGGAGTGGGCATGTCCACTCGCGATCCACGTTTGAAATCAAAGGACCTCTGAAATACTCATCACAAGCCTATGATGACTCATTTTGTTGACCGTCAATATGGTATGGTAATCAGCAGTATATTTTGAAGTTGGTCCATTGAATGTTCTGGCTTCCTAGCCAACACGAAGGGTAACCTCGGCCTTCATAAACATCTATCAAAGCATGACTAGTTTTTAAGAAACATCGCCCAGAATTAGGGGACTCGGGGTCTGGTTCAAAATCCAACAACTACGAAGTCAGCTAGGAAATTGAAATTTTCCCACATTATAAAAACATTTCTTCAGCATACCAATCGGTTCAATGATTAACGATCGCTAGTTCTAATGCAGCAGGTCGGGGTCAATTCAGAAAGAGATAGACTTTTCCATACTAGAATAAGGCATGAGAGTAATGCTCGCACCAAGATCCGGATCCAATCGTTGCATGTAGTAATCCCCGTAAATTCACATGGAATCATAACCGGCCAGGGTCTCCAAGTTTCTTTGGTAACTTGTTGAGGATACCGCTGAAACAGTTTTCATTTAAAGGAGTCCTTCAATTCGCATAATTTTTTCCTTGTTTCCAATTAAGGTTTTTAAAGTCGAAGCATTTAGGCATGAGCATCAAGGCATCGGTTAAAGCTAAACTCGAAACTTAAATCCCTTAAAGATTTCGTACAATTCTCGATTTGATCGTTAGCTTTTTCCTTGCGCCTTTCATCATTTCTTCGTGATGGAAATGGAATTGATGCTTTTGTGAACGGAGTAACAACAGGAGCAAACATTGGCTCAGGATTTGATTTTGAACAACAGAGGTTGGACCGTCTTCGGAGTGCATCCGTAATAGCAGAGGCATCGTGTCCTTTGTCACCTCGACATCTTATTAACGCTTTCGGATCCATTGGATGGAAACACCACTCGGTAGTGATACCTTATTTAAATCTTCCTTAGGGTTGGTAACAGTCTGCCAGAAAGTTCCAGAACCGGAAGTAGAAGCTGTATAGCAGTAACAAATTTTTAAGCATAATCAGACAAATTTGCCATTGGGATTGCAGTTTTGAACCTTGGTTTTGCAAGTTTCCTTAACACTGCATCAATGGCCTGTGACATATCTTTCCAAAATCGTTTTTGACACACTTAACAACCGTGTGCTGAGGAGCAGGTCCTTGATGACTACTGGTTATTAACTACCGGTTGATGAAACCGGAGGTCGATAATTCTGACCTTGGTTGAAAATTGTTTCCTCAGTTAGTGAGTGAAGTTAATTTTCCTCCGATTTGAAAAATTGTTTTGATTATTTGCATGAGGATTCTGACAGGAGGAAAACCAGGAGGTCGAATTTGGTTTAGACCATCGAAGGACGATAACCAGAATTACTTGATTGAAATTGCCGCAGCGGCCTGGGACAATCATACTCTTGAATGATGTCATGGTACATGTAGCTGTTAGTGGCCTGGACAGATTTTGAAACATGACCTCCCCCACAAGGTTCACAACTTTGTACAACCGTATTTTATATAAAGGGGGCGGAAGCTGGGGTTTGGTTCTTTCTATCCAGAATTAATGCCCGAACCATGTCTTTGAGTTCAGCAACATCAGATGAAATAGCTGGGGTGGAAGAGCTTGTACCTATTTTAGCTACAACAGCTTTGTTTCTTGACTGACGTACCTTAGACTTGCTCTCGATAATTTTTAAACATTCTCGAGGCATTTTGTCTAAGAAGTTACCACCGGCAGCTGAGTTCAATGAATCTTGATCATTTGAATTTAGGGCATTATAGAATGTATCGAGTTGATGCAATTCTGAAAACCCATGATGAGGGCATCCCCTTTAAGAAGATCATTGAAACGATCCCATGCCTCATAAAACGTCTCATCAAAATTTTGCTGAAATCTCGTGATTTCATTTCTGAGATTTGTCGTTTTAGAGGGCGGGAAGAATTTTTTAATAAATTCGAACAAGATCATCATCCATGTTTTTCAATCGACCGAGGGGGTTTCTCTTTTCTACCAAATCCGGGCTGCCCCTTACGAGAGAAAACGGGAAAAGCATAAGTTAACCGACGTATTTGGACGTTCGGAATCTTCATCGTGAAGTGATCTTGTTTGAAATATCGGATTGAGCATGGTGGGTCTTCTTTATCATTTCCAATAAAATTGCATTGTTTTGTGAACAAGATTCAGAAGCCACATAGCTTGATCTCAAAGTTATTCGCGTGATATCAGGATAACTATCGCATCCTCGTAACCCTCGGTGGTGCTTCGAGGCAATTGCCCATAGTACGATTATCAGCCATCGCAACTATGGGATGAATAAATCAGGTGTCTCAAGGTTAGAATGAATCAACAAAGTTTGTCGAACCTTGTGTTGTCGACGTCTACGGGCTTTAGAACGAGTGCGCATGCACAAATAGGAGTACAAAAGGAAAATTTACACTAAACTTATTTTTTTTTCTTTTTTTTTTTTTTTTGATTTTTTCATACAATAAATTCACAATTGAATTTAAATTTACGGACATGAGACAAACAACTTATAACCAATAATCTGCTATACTTCAATTCACTGTAGCTCTCAAAAAGATAAACTCACAGGTGAGCGGAGGAGTAGGAATAGCGCGAAGCTTATTCTCCTTGCGTCGTATTCCTATGGGGGGTGGGGGAACAACCCTCCTAATACCACTTTATATTTGATCATACTTTCCCGAGGTGAGCCGTTACGACGTAAGAGACACAAAAGTCAAGTTTTTATTAAAATCTTTTATGGTTCGAGTGGGAACCAACAAGTTCACCCAGGAACTTCTTATATATAATACTCCTCACCACCTTCTTACACCTTCCTTGATACTCAACCTTCCCCCCCCCCCCTCACTTCTCTTGCATCCAAACTTCCTAATCCTTTCACAACCATCCCACACCAAACGAGCAGCCCAACTGCTCCACCAATTACCATTCCAACCTAAATTCCTACTCACACTGGCCCAAATTCACCAGGCCTAATGATCCGGCTCAGACTACCTTAAAATACATATAATATAATAAAATATCAAATATATAGTGAGGGTAGTCTAAAAGCAGAGTCAATGATACCGAGAAGTAGTATAGAGTTTTCTCGGGTCGTAAATCCCCAACGAGGCTGGAATGGTAAATCGATACGAATGAATTGATGATTTGAATTGAGAAACAAATGATTTTGATTTTTAACTAGATAAACTAAAATTAATTAGAGAAAACTAAAATTACTCTACGGGAAACAAGTAGTGGAAAATGGGAATCTTAAATATACTACGGGGAACAAAAATAGTTATACGGATAAATACCTAAACTACGGGAGCATAAATAATGGCAATGAAAATCCTAAGAAATCTACGGGGAACATAATTAGGCTAAAAATACTTAACTAAAATAATTAAAATTAATAAACTAAATTAAACATGCAATTACCGACTACCGGGAATTAAATCGCAAGCTAAAATTAAAAATTATAAAAATAAAGTCCTAAAATTAATTTTAAAATTTTAATAAATCAAAAATATTCTAACTTAAAAGAAAATGTAAAAATTTTCAAAAACGGAGTTCAAAAACGAACAAAACGGTAAGAAACGAAAAATCCGGGCTCGTAAACGGGCCCGGAACTGAATTTTAAGCAAAAATTACCCTACATAAGTTTTTATATTTTTTATATAAACTATCTGAGTAAAGAAAATTTTATGAAAAAGAAAAATATTTTTTTGTTAATTTTTGTATTTTTTATGAATTTTTAAAGATTAAAAACTAATTAAAACTAATTAAATAAAAAAAAAACAGAAAATAAAAGTTATAAAAATTCTGAAAAAATAAAATTAAATAAAGAAAAAGTTAACAATTCTAAAAATATAAAAAGCCCTAAAAGTTACTGTAGCAATTAAAAGTAATTAAACTAATTAAATCTAAACCTAATTTAAATTAATTAAATTAAATAAACTAACTAATGTTAACCTAAGGGACTAACAGTGAAAAGGACAAAAGGATAAACGGGGTAACAGGCTAACTAACCACAGGGACTAACTATGTTAACTATAAAAGAAGAAATTACACAATTGGTCCCTGAGAGAGAACCCGATTACAACCTAAGTCCTAAGTGCTTATTATCAAAAAGCTATAAAAGAAAAGTTGTTAAGAGGCTTAAGGGGAACATTTTCTATCAAAGGTGCATAAGCTGAAGTGGGCTGAATAAGCCAGAAAAGGGAGCTTTTTGTATGACAGAAACTCAATAAGCTTAAAAGCTTATTTGGCTTTTTCTTTGGGCTTGAGAGCTCAGGATAAGCTGAAAGTGGGCTTACTAACTTAACTAACCTAAATCTACCTAATTTAACTAAACTTAATACCAATAAGCCCTAAAATAAGCTAAAGCAAGAATAAGCTACTTTGACTTAATTAAAACAAAAACAGAAAAAAGGCTACTTTGCAGCCTAAATAAGCTAAGCTAAAAAGGTAATTAAGCTAAGCTACTTTGGGGGCTTAAAGGGCTACCTATAAGCTACAAAGAAAACTAAAAGAAACTAGTGGTCTAATGCAAAATAAGCTAGATAAAGGGTGCTGAAAATGGGTTTCAGCACCAGGGGAGAAACAAACACAGTGGCTAGGGGCTTTTTGAGCTTATGAAAAATAAGCTCTTAAGAGCTTATTGGCCAAAATAACCCACAAACAGAATTAAAGGGATGACTAGTGAGTTTATATTCAAAATTTAAGCTCCTATGGTTAAGAAAAAGCTGCTGGTAATTGGTCTTAAACTTGAGGGTTCTAAAAAAAAAATTGTAAAGCCAAATATTGACTCAAACTTAGTCAAACCCAAGGACAGCAACAAGTGGTGTTCTAAAAGGGCTAAAAGCAACACAATAAGCACACAAAGAGAGTGCTTAAGCTGCTTAAGCAGCTTGGGCACTTAGGCTTAAGTTGGCTTTTCCCAATTTTGACAGAAAACCAAAATGACTTAAAAACTCATTTTAAAACTAAAATTGGTGATGTAAGTTGCTAGATTAACCCCCCACACTCAGCCTAAAATGGCTGAGTGCTTGTGACCCATTCCATACCCCAAATGACCCATTTTCCTCTTTAAGCCAAACACCCCTTTAAATAAGTAAAACCCGTTTTTACTTGAGTTAAGTTAAAGTAAATTAAGGGTAAATGATATTAATACTAGTGTGATTGTTAAGTAACAAGAAAAACATAATGTTCTTCACAATTTAAACACGAATTCAAGAGTTAACAGTTGGAAAATTTAAGAAACTTAAGATAGAGTTTAAACTCGAATTAATTTGCTGAAAATTACAATATTACACTTAAAAAGTAAGCTGAAAGCTTAAAGTACAATTATAATTAAAAGTTAAGTAAAATATGCTAAGTTAAAAACTAGTGTGTTTCGTCTTTTTGTTTTCTCCAATTTATAGAAGCCTTCTCTTCTCTTTGTTGTTTTAAAAAATAATTGGGCCTAGCCCAAGACTTGCACAAAACTTCGTTACCACTATTCGGTTTAACAATGAAACTAAAAAAAAAGGTGTTTGATCTATCTAATTAAGGAAAAGACAAGTTATTAATAAGCTATAACAAAAACATATATATAGAAGCTACTTGAAATAAGCTAAACTACTAGATCTATTATCGCAAATAAGCTAAATATCGAAATAAGCTATGAAAACTTAAAGCCAAGACAAAAGCCTTTCGAAATTAAAGGAGTCATAAGCTTAAAAGAATAAGCTGAGCTAGACAAACTCCTCGCTCCTTTTTTTTTCTTTCGAAATAAGCTCATTGATGATAGGGCTTTTTGGGCTGTGTATAAATAAGCAAATAAATTGACTTTTCCCAAAAAGCAATCAAAAACGATTGAGAGTAAGTGGGTCGAAGAGTTATTTCCAAAATAAGAGGTTCTAAATCATAATAAAAACCTGCTGATTCTCTAGCTTCCCCCGTAAGGGTTTCAAAAAAAATATTGGTTTCACTCTTGTTGACTTCTACTTGGTCACTTAAAGGAGCAGAATAAGGGTCTTAATGGGACTTTTGTGACTATATTGAGCTTAAAAGTGAGTTGGCTTAAGTGTCTAAGCAGCTTAGCTTAGGCATATTTTTTTTCTTTGTGAAAACTTTTGAAAGAAAAGGAAAAAGCCTAAGAGCTCAATTTTTGTTTACTTTGAAAACTATAAAATTTTGGCTATATTAACCCAAAACACTCCAGCTACAAATGGCTGAGTGCTTATGACCCATACCACACCCCATTTGACCCATTTTTGGGTCTTTGCCAAACACCCCTTTAATAAGTCAAAAAGACTTATTACTAAATGTTACTTAAAACTAATTAATGTAGGTTGATGTGAGTTACAGTAGGATTAAGTCGAAACAAATAAACACAACTTCCTTTCAGAATTGACAAAGAATTTAAAAGACGAATAATGTTGAAAATCAAAAGAAACTTAACATCAACTTCAAAATTTGATTTAAACTTTTAAAATAGTACATTACACTTAAAAAGCAAGCTGGAAACTTTAAATTACAAAGTTAATTAAAATGTTAAATAACAAACGGCTAATTAAAAACTAATGTGTGTTCGGCACTTGTGCTTTCCTTGCTTATTATAGAAGTCCAAGGTCTCTCACAGCTTTCTTTGGTGTGTTTTCTTGTGTGAGGTGAAGCCTCAGCTTCCAATCCTAGCCCTTTGATTTGGGTTTGTGTTTGTTTTAATGCCATATCCGCCATTGATTTACCTTGGGTTAAGGGAGATTGCCAGCCTGGACCTAATTAAAGGTTAGTGGGGTGTGGGAAAGGGTCAATAACCGGGTTAAAGGGATGGTTTGGTAAAGCGGTTGGTAGTGGTATCTCGTGATGTTGGGGGATTGAGGGATGGCGGGGAAAGCGGGTTGTGTTGAGGGCTGTGAACAGTGGTTATTAACAGGTTTTTAATAGTTTCATTTGCCAAAGAAGAAACCCTAAACTTCTAGCTCTTTTCCATTTCGTTGTTCTTTCTTTTTAGTTATTAAAACGGTTTAAAAAGTGCAAAAACAGCCCTTGTATGTTAAAACAAAGAATTAAAGAAGATTGGTGTATGGCAGTTTTCAGCCCTTGTGTTTATAAAGAGATAAAAGGTTTTGTAAAATTACAAATTCAGTCCCTATCTTTTTTTAAAACACTTTTCCTTTATAAAACATTTTCAAAATTGACAATTTCAGTCCCTGAGGTTTTATAAAAAATTGTTTTTGGGCTTTTATTGGGCTTTGGGTTATGTATTGGCTTATATTTTGTGTACTTCGGGCCCAACTGGGGTGTGTGACTTACTGTGCTTGGCCCAACAAGGGTTTGTGGGCTTGTATTGGGCACACTATAAGGTTATAGGCTTATGTTATTGGGCTTTTTAAGGACCATTAGGTTTGGGTGGGTTTTGTGTGTGTACAATGGCTGATGATTGGCTTGTTCAAGGGCCTAGGATCGGGCCTTCAAAGTCTTCATAGTCTTTGTCAATGCACACAAATGGGGTTGTCATGATTGAGGGCCCATTTGGTCTTCAAGTCTTTTTTAATATATATGGGCTTCTCCGGGTTCCGGTTTTGACTGTTGAATTTGTTGAGTTGACTTTGACTTCTGACCTTTTCTGTGTCTTTGGCTTTGCTTTGGCTTTGTTCTTCACAGCTTTTCCATTCCGTTTAGTTTTGTCGTTTTGCTTGTTTTTCGTTCATTTCTTGGTTAACCGTTCCCTGTGCACATAATTTAGCAAAACAAGCGTTATCTTTGGCATTTTAAGTCCGTTTTTGTTATTTCAGCTGTTTTAAAGGTAAATAGGTATGTGTATTAGCACATACAACTATATTAGGGCAGGAAACAACCCTGCATGCCAAACACAGTAATGCAAGTAAAACCACAACCTTGCCATACCAAACACAGTAATGCAAGTAAAATCTCAACCTTTGCCTGCCAAACATAGTACTTGCAAGAGTAAAATCACATTCAATTATATTCAATAGCAGTCATAAGTTCATAAATTGTCCCAAATAAATCCAAGTTTCACACAGTCAGAAAAGAGTTCAAAAACACATTTGTGTATCATTTTCCTCCAACGGAAAAAACTTTAAAAAAATGGGGCTTATGAGAACTGCTCAACAGCTTGAATATAACCGCACAGTTAACTCTACTCAACGGAACCAAACAATTCTAAAACGCACCAACTTAGCCTCTACAACGCACTACGGTACCCTGGCCACGATCCTACATAAATTTCTCCTTATTAACATTTGTACAAGGTTATATTATTGTACATCATTCGTCTTTTACTCATACAAATCCTCATTCTTTTACAAATCCCATCCTTATTTCCAAACCTTTTTTCCATTATAAAAACTCTTATTCTCATTTCAAACGTTTTGGTATTATGGTTGTGTGGTACTTAAGTAAGATAACTCAATGCACTTGGGCTAAGTGCGACTTCAATACAAAACTCTCTAACCCATCCAACAACTTAAAACGAAACAACTGACCCAACGGTCTAAGAAAATTTGACGAGAAATAAGTAAGAATTCAACGATAAACAATAAACGAGTTAAAACATCTTTTGGTATCGAAACGTCTATTATATATATATATATAGATATTATATTTATATATATATATATATTTATATATATATATATATTACTATATATATATATATATATTATATATATATATGTGTGTGTGTGTGTGTGTGTGTGTGTGTGTGTTTTATGTGTGTGTGTGTGTGTGTGTGTGTGTATGGGTATATAATACTTAAAATAAAATAAAATAATATTTTATTATTATTTTCATCTTTTTATCGGGCTAAACGAGGTAAATATAAAACTTTATTGTTTTAGTATGTCCATGTTCAATCGTTTAATCTTAACATTTAACTTTTTACAAAAGCCGTCTTTTGTCTTTTAGTCAAATCGACACAAAACAATTATTTCACAATATTTTCTAAGTGTCACACTTTTCACGAAATTACGACATGACCCGTTCGTTTGAAAAAGGTTTCCAAGATTTTCAAACCTTATTATTTTCTACAATATCCCACAATTCCGACAAAATGCAAAAAGTTCATACCTTCAACGCGTTTACCCAAACGTGACAGAAATCGTTCAATTCAAATCGTTTTCCACTTCCGTAACTATTGTAAACCCATTGATCCGTTCTTAGAAATTTAATTATCAAATTTTCTCTTATTGGGCCCGAAAGCCTGATGTTTAGTCCAGTAACTCTTGTTAAGTCCATATTATTACCATTTACTTTAGCAAGTCCAATTAACATTTATTTGTCATTGGGACCCCATAGGCCCATTAGTGTTCCACTATTAGCCCGATTAACTCAATATATATGTTTGTGTATAACCCAAGGTTATAAATAGCGTGAAGCATGACGTAGCGGCATAGCCAAGCCTTAAGCTTAGTGTGAGGCATAACGACATGGCGTTTTTAAGGCGTGACTTAAGGCGGCAAAAAATATTTATAGATTTATAGATTATATCATAGTTTAGAATAATATGAGTAGTAAATATTATTAAATTCAAGCATCAATCTAAAATATTAGTAAATCCAAGCATAAATTCAATTTTAGAAATCCTTAAACACTTCAAAAAAAACTCGCACGATTTGCGCCTTTAGCGCGCTTTATCTACGCAATATGTCGCTATATGCACGGGCCACGCCTAGGAGACGACGCATTGACCTGTTTCGTAAGTGCACGGCCCGCTTTCTGTTATGACGACGCTATAAGCGCGCTATTTAGAACCCTGGTTAACCCAAATAAGTCGAAGTCCAATTTAAATCAAACCCAAAGAGCCATAAGCCCACTTCATATAAACGTAACCCACATAAGCCCAACCTAAATGGGCCGCAAAACCCGATTGCCAAATCAATAAGTACAAGCCAAAAATAAGACGATTCAAAATAGCCCATAAGCTCAATATATAGCCGAACCTAATAAGCCCATCATAAATAAGCCATAAAGCTCGAATTTATAAGCTGAATTCAAATAAGTTCCGAAACAAATAGCCTAAAAATTTAATGCCGAAATAAAAAATAAGCTATAAGCTCGAATATAAGGCAAAACTAATCATAAGCTCAAACAAATAAGCCATAAGCTCGAATAGCTCTAAATAAGCCAAAATAATCAAATGGACTAAGCCCAACATTCCTTTTCCTCCTATATTTCTTTTGCCGAGACCACAAGCCCAAAAAGTAAACAAATAAGCCCTAAATGAGCTTATTTTTAAGCAAGTTTTGAAAAATTAAGCCCCTTATAAGATTTAATTTCAAAGATTAATTTACCACCACATACCAATAATAAAAATGACTATTCATTGTGTCTTTCCCTTTTGTATCCGACGCACAAACACCCCTTTTAATTATTCGTTTTGTTTTTAAATTTCGATTTTCACGACGATTAACTTGTACAACTAGCATTAAGACACTATAAGAACCATAAAAGTACAACTTAAAACAAAATTTAGAAAAACTTACAATCTTGATGTTCTTGGTTCGGTTTTTGACGCGAAGAAATAAACCCAAATCATTTTCTACAACCCGAGACTATCTAATACTAACCCACTATTGATTATTAACCCGTGTTCTTGATAAATCTTGAAAAATGTTATGTTTCTTGTTCTTTGGGTGCTCGTCCGAAATAGAGGGAAAAGAAAGAGATATGATATTTTTTTTTGTTGTGATTTGATTTCAAAATGGATGTACAAATGATGGTTTGAGGTTAAAACAAAACTTAAATGTACCATGAGTAA
Source organism: Tanacetum coccineum (assembly GCA_026074375.1). Lineage (NCBI taxonomy): Eukaryota > Viridiplantae > Streptophyta > Magnoliopsida > Asterales > Asteraceae > Tanacetum > Tanacetum coccineum. Next base: position 31,560 of record BQNB010017704.1, on the reverse strand, counting down.
AACCTACTAGTAGAAAAATAACCCACCTTGTTTCCCTCCTTTGTCCTTACTCGTACCAAGTATCCAAGGTATCTCAGGGTGTCTCGTTTTTTGTGTCGGGTTTCCTAAAAAATCAAATCTTGCTAAGTTAAATGTCACCGGGGGTTAGTTATTATTTTTATCACGTTTTAAAAAACTTTTTCCAATAAACTGGAGTTTTTTACACGATCATCCTGTAAATTTAAATCTCCATAAAATTTTTTTAACTGTTACCAGATAGTGTCAGGACCAAAAACATGAATTTTTGTTTAAACTCAACCGAACCTTTCCCATCATTTTTAAAAGTGTTTCATCTTTCAAAATACCACTTGACACTTTTGACTTGCCTGAAAGTTTTCACTTTAACGACCGTTAAAGTCTTTTACCGAATTTCACAAAAACGCCCGTTTTTCTGACAACTTCCAAATCACACCTCGACGATTTACGTTTTATCCAACGTTTCACCAACTTATAAAATCTTTCATTAAATAAGTTTATTCAATCCACCCAAAACTTATAAAACACCTTTTTAAATTCACTGTCGTGCCGGTTACGCGCTGCGTGACAATTTTGCTAATCGCGGGATAACTTCCCGGAAAGCACTGGAAAAACACATAACCACTCCAAAACGGAAGGACAAATCAAAAGTGATTTATTACTGATACTTTTGACTTCTCCAAAAACTCGGTTTAAACCGTAAACTGTTTCACCCCAAAATAGTCAACGAAGTCAACTTTTTAGCTTTCTCAAGAAATTGACAAAATCAAAGACTCTGAAATAAAATTTCATAATATTTTTTAATACTTAAACCAAGAAAATTTATCGGCTATCATAATTAAACCCCTAAAGGGATGTTCGCCCAAATTCAACCAAAATCTTAGGCACGACAACAATCATCTGAAAACAACTCACAAATTTGCTCACACAATCACACTTGGTGATACAAGTATTTAAAAAACTTTATTCGGGGGGTCTTGGCTTGTTCAAACGAAAGAATAATAGATGAACATGTTTTCTAGGTGAGAGAAAAAGTAGAGAGAGGGCTGAGAAAAAGACTTTATGTGTTGTTAGATTGAAATGATATGTTAACATAATTGATTTTTACCAAACACCCCTAATAGAGAGCCATGGATAGACATGTGTGTTCGATCACATCCCCATTCGAATTTAACCAACGGTTAGGATGAAGAATGATATAGGGTAGGAACCTTCTAACTTTCACCAAAAGTTGTAAACCAACGAGGTATAAGACATGCATATATGGCTGTAACGACGGAATAGACATGCATGTTTGTATGAATCCTCATTCGTGTAAAACCAGTGGCTAATCATCAGGTGAGAGGGAAGTAAATTGTTGTTAAATAAAAATCAAGAAAAAATAGATTAAGACTTAAGATACAAGTTGCTAGACACTTTTTCCCAACCATTACCATGATAAAGACACAACTATTTACAATGTTTTGATCATTGATAAAAAACAATCAACCTAAGTTGGCGTTCCCGTAACGGTCAACTTCCCAATCATCCCAAAACTTTACACACTCTACAAGGCAAGTGGCAATATCTTCCACTTCGTACAATACTCTACATCATTGATTTTTTAGACATATTAGCGAATAATTGATCCTTCGTGTAATTCCTTCGGTAATGCTCTTTGCGAAACGATTATCTTTGAACTTTCTCTTTTTGTTGCAATTTTCTCATTTGTTCTCATTTTTTTACCAAACACCTCAAATCTTGGTGTAGTTTCACCATCTTCACGATCATAATAATTCCGGATAGTTTCTTCGGTAATTCTTCGTTCTTCGGATTCACCATTAATTGTGACCGTAGTAAAATCACACTCGGGAAATAAAAACTTTACACATTAAGAAACTAGCAACTATAAATTAAACTTAATCTAACAGGGTAGGTTAAGGTATAAGGGTGTAACGAAACAAATAGTTGGTGTAAATTCCTAAAGGATTGGCTCTACGGGTTGTTCTAGAGGATCATCACTCTAAAGATGAGAATGGAAAAAGGCTTTAAACTAGAGGTTAACTAACCAGTGTAGTTAGTTAATAAGCAACACGTAGAGGCGATTTGGGTGTAATCCTAAAATTTACCAATTTAAACAAGTTACTCCAATTAAATCCATAATACTCATTATTGTGGTCTCGAGTGATATACCAAGCAAAGTTCTAAAGCCTACAACATCACCGACACACTCATATTTTGTGGAATTTGGGTAAACATTTGGAAATGGAAAGGTTAAATCTTCATAATATCTAACAAGGGTTATTATGTGCGGGTTATGTATCAAGTAATTTCACAAAAGTATGCTTGAAATTTTTTTAAATTTGAGCATAATTTAAGTTTTTTAGTGTGAAAAATAAGACAAGTAAACAATCTAATTCCATCCCCCCACTTGAATTATACAACGTCCTTGTTGTATATATAAAACATTAAATACGGGAATTTAAAAAAGAATTAGAATGAGAAACTCCCCTGATATTTGCTTGGTAGATTCTCCAGGTTGCGTTTATGAGTAAGATTATGTGTTGAACATCCGTCTTGAGTTTTCAAGACTCCAACACTTCAAGATTTCCAGATTCGTAAATTCTCCACCAATATTCGTTGATATTTCTTTCACGAGGTTCTGTGTAAAATGTAGGAAAAACAAGTGCATTCCTATCTTGGCACCTATGGTTAATTTAAACTTAAACTAAACAAACTAAATGCGAGTCAGTCTGGTGGATACGGCGTATCAATTTATTGAATACGTCGTATTCCATAACTGACAATAATATTTTTAAAGTGTAATAAAAATAAAGACTGATAACGTCCAGACAATCAATACGCCGTAAGGTATGGAGCGGATACGCCGTATTGATGTTTGGGAAGACAGACTCGATAAAATTAAATAACAATTCGGGTTGTCTCCCAGGAAGAAATTTTGTTTACATCGAAGTCTTTAAGTTAGACTTTTCTTCAGCTTCCTTTCACGTTACTCTAGTCACCATCCATCCTTCGTCCATAATTCAAAAGTTTTCTTGGTAAGCCCAGTATGCCTCTTCTTGTGAGCTTGAAGGATTGTCATATCCGTCTTCTTTTACAGCAACATACTCCTCATCATTATTGAACGAATATTTGATCATCATATATCTCCTTATATTGCACACCTTTATCATATTAACTTCGCATAATTTGTTTCTCTCATTATCTTCAAGATTTTTCTCATAAGCATCATCATAGTTAGTATATACGTTCCATCATCTCTCTTGTTCGTAATGTGACTCATCATCATCATCTTTGATAAATGCTTCAATGATAGCTTTGTTTCTTAAAGCATCGTCTTTTAATTCACAATCTTCCAAAGCCTCATACCATTCAAGGTCTTGGTAATGTAGTTGGTTTCCAATAATGTAAGTTCCGGGTAAGTTTCCTCCATTACAGTATCCATCATTCTTCCAACTACATGTTGGCCATTCCGAACATCCAGTTTTATAGTTGAAAGGCTTGCAAGTATGTTTGACTGGTTTCGGTTATGTCCAAACTCCAGTGTCAGTCCATGGTTTCTCATCAACCCATGGTATACCTTTGTTCCATTCGTAGATCCAGTCATCTTTGTAATCTTCATAGGTCTTAAACCCCATAATATCCTTCGTAAGTAAGTCTGGATCTACTTTGAGAAGATAATTAAATTTGTTGAATGCTGAACAGAGAGGTGTCTCATAGTCAAATATATTAGTGTCGCTCCTAAAGACTTCAGCAATTTCATCTTCATCATCAGAAGATTCCTTATCAGTGAGCTCTACTTCATCATCTCCTCTGATCTAGTAAATCCATAATGCTTTCATAGTATAATGATCCATTGTCTTGTAGTTGAAATTTTTTGATCTCAACCATTTAATAAATGCAACATCAGACGGATCATAGCCCATGTCATCATCAGCTTTATCCTCTGAATCATCATCCATTTTTGAGTTACATGGGATGTTAGTAACTTCAACTTCATATGTGAATAAATCATTATCCATTCCTCTTAATCGACTGAATTCCATGTTGAAAATTTCAAGTGGTGTATCGCAAGTGAGCGAAACATCTTCGACCTTAATGTCCTTAATTTTCTCAAACTCTCCTTTGATAACCTTTGTCATTCTTACTGAAAGATATCTAGAAAATTATCAGTAGAACCAGCGAAGAAAGGTATATATAAAAATTTGGCTATAAGTTCGAGAATGGAAAAGAATTTTATCAGACGATCGATGCGCCGTATCCAATGGAAGTGGATACGCCGCATTAATCAGTTTAAATGAATATGTTGTATTAGACAGGGAGCTGGATACGTCGTATCTAATAAAAGTGGATACGCCGTATTCAACTGTCGACCAGAACAGTGTATTAAGAAAACAATTAAATACGCAAACAATCAAATATATACGAGCAAACAATTAAAGAAAAATATATAAAAATTTACAGAATATACAAGAATATACACTAATCTAAATTACACTAATCCTAAGGGTTAGATCTAATCTAATGTTAAAAACCAAAATATCAAATAAAAATCAAGATTAATTTTAACTCCCCGGCAACGGCGCCAAAAACTTGATGTGATGTCGTTGTATGGTATATTTAAGATGATTCAAGTTTTAAATTTATATTTTGCCGACTAAACCAAAAACAACACTCTAATGGGCAGTGTACCCGATCGATAGTAGTTTCGTGGTAAGTAGGGTGTCGAACACTTAAAGCGAGGTTAAATCTATCAATTTTAATTAATATCTTGGTTATCTAATCTATGTTAATTCTAATCTATTTTAAACCTATGCTAAACCTATGTCAGTCTAAATCCTAATTCTAACTGGAAAATGGGGATTTTCAGCCTGAGAGACTGGCACGGTTTGGTTGGTAACTGCAATCAATTCAAGGCACTGTTACCTACGTAAGCTAATCAACAAAAGATGAAAGAGCGGTCGAACCTTATATAAGAAAACTATATTAACCATTATTAATCTGATTAGAACGTTGGTTTGTTTATTAAGTGTAATAATTTCTTCTTTCGAGGTGGCATATCATTCTTAGACTTAGGCGTTACATCTTCCTAAGACCTAGACACATTAATTGTATCATAATTAAAGCATCCGCATAAAGCATCCTTATTTGCTTACTATAATCTATCTTAGGGATTAAAGCAATGGTGATCTTGTTAAACCCTAGCTCATAGAGACTTTACCCACTTAGAAGGACAATATTTGTGTAACTATTATTCTATATGTATAAATTACTATATGGAGAGCTATCCCGAACTCTAGATCTACTTGGTCCGCTTCACTAGATCCAGTTGAATGATAGGTCGCATACAAAAGCGCGTAAACAAGTATAAATTGATAAACATAAACAAGCACTCAATGATAAATCAAGAAATCAAGATAAACAAATACCAAACATTCAAATATTCATAATAATGGCTAATACTCGAAGGTATTAGCATTCAAACGTCATAATAAATACAAGAGTAATTATTTAGCCAAGGTAAACTAACCGAGTTAACGAATGATACCAAAAACTGAACGATTACTAAAGTGTATGGAATTACACGTTGTCTCTTATGGAATTGATAACGTTGCTCGACCTTTTCTGCTCTTTTTCTCCTCTAAAAATCAACTTTTGTGGTTTAGGTATCGAGAATATGATTTAGCACACTTAAAGTTCTGGAAGTCGGTTCGATACGGTGTATCTAAGTATTGGATACGGCGTATTGGGGATTTCTTGGAGTAGGGACCACGTTTGATATCTTCCAGAATATTCAAATACTATATCTTGAATACGGCGTATTGAGTCTCTCTGGATATGGCGTATTGATCTTTATTCCTGTGTGGTCTTTGGTGAGTGCAGGCACGGATACGTTGTATCTTCCTTGATGGATACGGCGTATTGGTCTTCAGAATAGTAATCTTCAAAATATCTTCATTTAAGCTCCAGAATGCGCGCCTTTTGCTAATTTTCACCAATTACTCCATATTTACTATAATTCTCAAATATAAACGATTAAATAACAATTCTTTGTAATAACTATACAAAATGGGTTAATAACATGGGATAAATGATGCTATAAAATAGACGTTATTTGATGTCATCAAATGGTAAAAATAAGAAATGGAGGAAAGAGTAAAGTTGTACAATAGAGTACAACTGTCTAGTAGCGATAAAAGGAAAACTTGGACAGTAAAAAAAGAAAAAAAGTGGCCACCCTTCTCTCTTTTAAATCTTTTGCAGGTAAACTCCTTGACTTTTACGTGAGCTTAATTACATAGACCACCTTCTCTTTCTCTCTCTCATACAGTGTGAAGGTAAAAAAAGTAAGTTTTCATCGTACTTTAGTCTTGTCAGTGGGACCCACCGTAGTCACAGATGCTACTTTTACACAGGCAACTACTTTGATTTTTTGCCTCCTTCAAAGTGTTTTTTGTTTTTAGATTTCAATATTATTATGTCACACTTGATATCCCACGTGTCCATGGTTATTACTCCTTCATCACGGTTGGTTAGTTGTATGCATATCATTAGTATATTGGGGATTGAGAAACTGGACTGACCAGATTGAATCGAACATATTTCTGTCCGATCCTTCTCTTATATTCGGTTTTTGATCCGGTTCGATCTTTAAAAAAACGATTATTATGCTTTGTTGGACCGGACTGGATCGGATCGACCCATACATGAACCGAACATATCGTTTCAGTCCCCGGTCCTGTGTTTTGAGCTAGATTGTTTTTTGTTTTGGTTCGGTTTTGAACCGTGATCAACCCTAGATTAGTGTAATAAGGTTATGATTAAACATGTTATTTGATTGTACGAATGTGAGGACAAGTAGACACGAAATTTAGATATTGTTGGTTTTAGAGTATTGATAATTAAAAATTATTTGAATAAATTTTTAATTGTGTATATTTTATTATCCAGGTACAATATTACGACTTTGTTGAGCTACACGAAATTTGTATATGAGATAAGATAAGAACACATTAAAATTTTAAGCATGAGAATGGGAGTGAAAACATAAAAATTATTGTATTTGTTGTTATAATTATTCATCTAATATGAAAGACCAAAATTGTGTTTATACGAGTATATAATTAGTGACTTTTGGTGTAAAGTTACACACTTTCATGAATAGTCACATCTTTTGGTGTAAAGTAATTATTACGAGTAGATGATAAAATATGTATGGCCCAAGCCCGATTGTGGGTGTAAGG
>BQNB010017704.1:0-23946 GCA_026074375.1 Tanacetum coccineum | reverse complement strand
GTGGGGTAGGGAGGTCCCTTTCTAGTTCAGAACCTTTCTTCCAAAGCTTCCCCCGATTCTACTTTTGGCAGGCCATGGTGCGGATAAATGTGGATTTTCTCCTGCTTATTCATTTTTGAAATATCTGTGGCCCTGCTTTAAAGCCCATCTACACACTCAAGTTGCCTTCTTTTGAGCTAGTCAAACAGGCGTTAAACACGGACGGAGACTCTCCCACCCCTTCGACAGTAATTCCTGCACTTGACGTCGGATCTCCTCATTCCCAAATGGGGATAAGCGAGAAGCCGCTTTGCAGGGTAGACTCACTCCTACCTGTTGAAATATTTGTGGCCCTGCTTCAAAACCCATCTACACACTCCAGCTGCCTCCTTTTGAGCTAGTCAAGCAGGCGTTGAACACGGACGGAGACTCTCCCGCCCCTTCGACAGCAATTCCTGCACTTGACGTCGGATCTCCTCATTCCCAAATGGGGATAAGCGAGAAGCCGCTTTGCAGGGTAGACTCACTCCTACCTGCAACTAAATCTGCTTCTGCCTCTATGCTACCCATCAAACCTTCCACAATCTCTATCTCTTCTCTTAAATCCCAATCTCTTTCTGTCATGCCATCACAGGCAATACTATTAAATCTATATCCATCTCTATTATCAAAACCCTAGTTGTTGGCCATTATAAGCCGCAACTAAATTCCAAAAAAAAAAAATATCTATCACTTAACCGTCGGCCGTCATGAGCCGCTTCTATTATCTCCATCATTCAATTTCCACGTTTGTCATCATAAACAAACGAATATCCTTTCTATCATCCAGTTTTCACGTTTGTCTCCATAAACAAATGAGTATCATCTCCATATCATATTGGAAAAAAAAACACAGTTTCCGTTTATTTTACCGTTTCCGTTTAGTTTCGTTTCTGAAATCTTGGATCATCTTTATTAGTGGGTCTTCATTTATTCCATATGTTGGCTGAAAATAAGGAAGAAAAGTGACTGGGTTTATTATTAGTGCATTATTAAAGTGGTGCATGCATTATTAAAGTGATGCATCGTGTTTTTTTTTTATTATTAAAAAAAGTAGGGTGTTTATTTAGTTATTTATCCTTTATGTTGATCTCTGGTTCGGGTTTTTGTGATTTCACCGCTCGAACTACGGAGGAGTATTTGATGATAAAATATGTATAACCCAAGCCCGGTTGCGGGTGTAAGGCCCGTTAAGGTTTTATATACTTTGTCCTATAAATTCATCATCAATAAACATAACACATTACGGGGTTTTCATTATCAACATGGTATTAGAGCATGTTTCATTCAAAACCTAGTCGGCCGCCATGAGCCGCTACCTCTATGCTACCTATCAAACCTTCCACAATCTCTATCTCTTCTCTCAAATCTCAATCTCTTTCTGTCATGCCATCACAGGCAATACTATTAAATCTATATCCATCTCTATTATCAAAACCCTAGTTGTTGGCCACCATGAGCCGCAACTAAATTAAAAAAAAAAATCTCTCTATCACTTAACCGTCAGCCGTCATGAGCCGTTTTTATTCTCTCCATCATTCAATTTCCACGTTTGTCACCATAAACAAACGAATATCCTCTCTATCATCCAGTTTTCACGTTTGTCTCCATAAACAAACGAGTATCATCTCCATATCATATTGAAAAAAACCACAATTTCCGTTTATTTTACCGTTTCCGTTTAGTTTTGTTTCTGAAATCTTAGATCACCTTTATTAGTGGTTTTTCATTTATTCCATATGTCGGCTGAAAATAAGGAAGAAAAATGATTGGGTTTATTATTAGTGGTGCATTTAGGGCTGCAATCAAGTCAAGCTTTTATCAAGCAACTCGAGCTCGAGCTCGAGCTTGACTCGATCAAGCCAAGCTTTTATCAAGCTCAAGCCTAAGCTCAAGCCCAAAAATTAGCTCGAAACCTATAACAAGCCAAGCTCAAGCTTTTGATAGCTCGGCTCGAGCTCTTATCAAGCTTTTTCGAGCTTTAATATATAATAAATTCATATAAATAATTAAGGGGTAATTTGAGTATTAACTTAATTATAAGGACCTATTTCATAAATAAATAAATAAATAATGTATTCTAAAATAACCTTTAACTTGTTGTGAAATAATAAACAAGAACAAGAGATGCAGAGAAGAATAAGAATACAAGTATGAGAGAGGAAGAGAGAATTCTTATTATTGATTAGTAAATCCAGAAGGTTACAAATGGGTACTATATATAGGCTAGAAGAATACATGTCAAACCCTAATAGCCCAATAGCATAATAAAAATAAATGTTGAATACACATAAGCCCAACAATATTTACAACACTCCTCCTTGGATATTCATCATTTATTATACGCTATAGAATGCTTCATTAAAAACCTTATCAAGAAAAACCCAATAGGATAAAAACTTGATGAAGGAAAAGAGTGCAGTGCGCATAATGCTCCTCCTCAATTTAATATATATATCAAGCATCGCATGCCAAACTTCTAAATGAGCTGCTCAAATACTTTTGTTGACAACAACTTTGTAATGAAGTCTACCAAATTGTTATTGTTAACAAGAAGTCCTACAATAACGACAAAATATATGTGTAGCTTCCAACCCAATATCAAATGAATTGGTTGGAAAGTATACAATACATGTACAAATATTAAAAGATGTAGGATCGATATTCCTTAATGAAACACTGATATACTGTCAACTATGCGGAATCTAGTTGGCAGTACTAAGAAGAACACACAATGCTTAATCAAACGTTTTGTATTATAACTCTTTAGAATCTGCCTAAATTGCAGATCCCTAATACAATACTAATCTCTAATATTGCTAACTAATGCTTTTTGCTATTGTTGCTTTGTTGTTCGTGTTCATGTATATTCTAATACCTTCCTAGAGATCCTTTTATAAACATAAGGATAACTCTAGTAGGTGTACAGTCCTTGTATGACATAAACACTAATCAATACTAATCATTAAAATAACTGTTACAAGATAATTACTAACATAACCGTTTAAATAATAATCCTTTAAGATTCCTTTATCCACGGCAGTACGTTGACTTTTCCATACTAAAAGACAGTACTTTGATCTTCAACTTAGCAGTACTTTGACCTTTTGCTTAGCAGTACGTTGACCTTTTGACTTGTATTTCCCAACAATCCTCCCCTAACTTGAATTCTACTAGCTTGACTTCAAGTTTCTTGATGGTTGGTCATCTTTCTTCAGCATCAACACAAGTCTTCAATATAATCCTCTAAGCAGTATCTTGTATACAATCTGTTTGAGTATCTTGAAATGAAACCTCTCGTCTTGAACAGAAACACTTCTTCAAAAATCTTTGTCTTTGTATCAAACAGATTGTTCTTCTATCAGCTGCAGGTCTTCTCAGCAACATAAATGGTTTTTATGAGCCTTTACCAAGTAGCCATTCACTCTTGGGCTAGTCAGTTCTTTGGTACCTAGAAAAGGTAATAATCCATGGTGAACTAAAAACCACTTCAACACTCAGAACATTAATCATAGTGTGTTGAATACTATATGACTTTAGGTAAGTCATTACAACCATAAACGGATTTGATAAGTCTTTACCTGTAGCCGTTTGCTCAGGACTAGTCAACTCTCAGTAATAAAACATTGGTGGGTTGAGAAGGACCATATAGTTTTGAGCAAACTATTAAAGCTATCAACAGATTTGAGATGTCTTTACCAAAACTGATTGATTTGGACTAGCCAATTCTTATGTTTGTAATACATGGTGAATTGATTACCATTTCCTGTGTGGTGGTTAACCAACACTCAATCCCTTAAAACAGTTTTATCTTCAAACAGTTTTGCCTTAAACCTTGTTGCATACTCATTGTGTAGTAAGACATGGTGAATTGAATTCCATTTGCTGTTGTGTGGTTAACCAACAGTCTATCATTAAAATAGTTTGATGTTTCAAATGTTTATGCCTTAAACCTTTTTGCACATTCAAATCTTACCATTATTTCAAACAAACTTTTTAACTAGCAGTACTTCATCAAGGTACTGTTTGTTTTATATAGCAGCTACTTTTTAAAACAATGTACCTGATTTGTCACAGTTAAGCTGTTTATCAAAGTAAGATATATAAAAAAATTTTGATAAAAAATAACCAGTTGTTTTAAGAATTTTCACTTTTTGCAGTTGTCCACAAGATGAACAAGATGTTTCAAAGTACTGGCTTGTCTCACTCTCGTCTTCAATTCCATTCATGTTCCCCAGCATCCTTTCATCAACTCTCTGACAGAGGATATCTTCTCTCAGCCTGCATATGAATCTTAGTGTCCTATCTTTCTTATTCTCTAGAGTATGCCTCCGAAGATTCATGAAACTCATCTCTATAATCTCCCATTCTTCTTGATTCCTTCCAGAAGTCTCATCACTTATTCAGCCTTCTCCCAATTAATGTTTAGATCACCAGAAGAATCAAACTAATCCGGTTGGAGGGAGGTGCTTCATAATAGTCATCAAACAACTCGATATAGGTGATATAAATCTGTCTATCTAAGCATGCAAATTATCTCCCACAAAAGTATCAGAAAAGCCCTAAAATGTTATTCTCTCTGTTGAATGATAGATACTCTCCATCTAGGTGAATCCAATACTTGGAGTCTGTAATCATAGAGATTCTTTCCTTTAGTGACTCTCTTTCGTTGTACACTCTCTCCAAAGTCTAAACCTTAAGGTAATTTCTGAGCTCATCAATGTTTCTGTTCTGATACTTAGGCTTCCTTTGATGGTTGTTCTTAAGATATTGTAGCTTTCCTTTTCCTTAAGAGTTTTTTGATCTCTTTCCTGCAACATCTCACTTTCTTATCTCTGAATCATTGGAATAAAGTTTTGAAGGAGTCTTTAATAGAGCTTGAACTTGGTATATAATTCCTTCATCTGTGGATATTAAGTTTCTGCAAGTTTTTGTAATCTTGACTTTTAAGAAACTCATCATTTGATTCCTTTCTTGGCAAGGAAGTAGATTCTTCACGTAGTCTATTGACTTTGTTTTTCTTCAATTATTCAAACTCTTTCTTTTTCTTCTGCATACCATTCAGTTGAATTTTTTCTTAGCAACTCCTCATTCATTTGTAGTTTCCAAGCTTCTTGATTTGTTGCAAGAGTTAATTTCTTCTTTTTAGGTTCTTCTACCAGTATCCTTTTGCTTTATCTTTTGGTCAGTACCTTGCGTTGGTATTGGGTTGAGTTTGTATGGGTCCAGAATGCTCAAACTCTTGGTCTAGAAATAGAAACAAGAACTTCAGCAGCATTACGTTGTTCTTCAGAGTCCATAACTTGAATTGGACGAAGTGGGCTTGAAGGACCTGCTTCCTCTTCAAAATTTAGGGTCCTTGGAGTAATAGTACTCTGTCTAGCAGTACTTTGAGTTGTCTCCAAATCCAATTCTTCTGTGTCTCCACTCCTTACATTAGAAGCTTCTTTCTCCTCAATATTGACTTTTTTCTGGTATATAACTGTTTCTTTTTCCAAATCGTGATGTAACTGGCACCATCTTGATTAGCAATATCATCAAAGAAAGGATGTGCTGTATCTTCTTCCTGAACATTATCTTCTTCCTGAACATTGTGCTCTTCAGACAAAGTTCCTTCATCCTTATTCCTCCCCAATTTGACTGAAGACACTTTCTTCTTATGCTTCTTTCTTCGTCTCTTTTGCTTCTTAAGGTTTTGATTCTCTACCCAAAGAGCATGATGCTTGACCACTGGCTGGACGAATTTGGACAATTTCTTGAGCTTGGCTTTGAGCTTGATTATTTGTTTAGCTTGAGAAAGAGTTTGCTTCTTGAGTCTCCTAACTTCCCTGTTCAAAGCATATATATCTAAAAGTCCCTCATCTCCTCCAGATGTTTGAAACGCATCTGTGGGAGTATAATCATTGGAGATTTAGGAATTGAGGCAGCATCATGAGGATTCAGCCATACCTTGGAAGTCAGCAGTCCTTTTGTATTTCAGCAAGTCACTGTGAATGGGTTGCGAGTACATGGAAAGGATGCTAGTTAGTACATTGTACTGGAAGCAGTACGTTGGAGGAAGTGCTGCACTTTGAGTGGGTTGGAGTGCTTGAGCTTCCCTTGCCAGAACTGCAGCCCTTGAGGAGGACTATTAACTATGTTCTTCCCTCCGCTACCAATGCTTTTTTTTTTGTGTGACTACTTCTAACATAGATGGAGTCACGGTGTAATCCTACATGTGAACTTATGCTATGCTTCCTATAATGTAAAACTTTGGAAGGAAGTGTAACTGCTGGTATAAATTCTGAGGTCTTGTCTACTCCCTATAACTGCTTGTTCAAAACAAGTAACGAACCTTTAGGATAATAAGAAAAGGTTGTACCCATTTGAATTATGTCCTAGTATCCAGTTAGAATCATCAAGGAGAAATCTAAATTTCGGTTTTTGTGGCAAGGACTACAGAGCAGAGGCACTGTTCTGTAACCAAATTGTTCCCATGAAGTGCTCTTAGGATTAAACAGTGGAGTAAGGACATGAACTAAATACTTCAAATTGGTGGGCTTAAAAGAGGTTAGAGTAGTGGTGGTGCTAAGTTACCCTCGTAGCCAATATCTCTGTAGCACATTCCCAAATGACCTGCCTTAGGAAAGCAATCCAACTCCATTTGCATCATCAAAGAGTAGGTAGCTGTTGGTTGCTTCAGAGATCAAAATCTTCTTGCAGCTACCTTGCGCGGTATGTTGTGTGGTATGTCATTGATCACTTTTTGAGTAGGTTGCGGTAGCCAAATTGTTGATGCCATGGACAAAGAAGATCAGGATCAAACAACAATGAGTATTTAATGGAGCTGCCAGTGTGAAAGTCGCATGATTTGATAAAATTCAGCATTCTGAGCTGTTCTTTTCCTACACACGCAATCATGGTTGTGCTTGTTCTAGTGCGACATGTTTGCCCAATTTGAAGGGAATTTAAAAGTTCGTCGATGGTTATAATTTAAAAGTTATGAAAGAAAAAGCTGATAGAGTGAGGAGAAAAAATGCAATTCAGTGAGTATTTATAGGTTGTGTTGGATAAACAATGAGTTACCGTTGTAAATACGTTTTTAGCGCAAAAACGTACGTTTGACCGTTGAGATTGTATTTTTTGCCGAAAGTCTTGTATTGAACGTAACTTTGTTGTCTAGCAGTACTTTCTAAGTGCATAGTAGTACTTTGAGTTGGATCTAGCAGTACTTTCAACACAAATAGATGTCCAACTCAAATATGTTGCTAACGACAACCCTTCAACCTTGCATACTCTCTCTGTTAATCAGAATATCTGAAAAAATTCATTCATATCCTCCCCTCAAAGATGAAGCTAGAGGGCTTCAAATATCATTTACCAAAATCAGTACTGTACTTGACTCACCTAGTACTTTATATGTGATCCTCCCTTAATAGATAGCTATGGGTTCTTAATCCAATTGTTACACCTAAAAGGTTGAATCTTGCCAGTCGAAGCTTTGTGAGGTAAATCTGCTACATTGTCATCAGTATGAACCTTGACCACATTAATGAGCCTCTGCTCATAACTATCTCGAATTGAGTGATGTCGAATCTGAATATGCTTGGTCTTGAATGTGAAAATAGGATTTTTTAACAATGCAAATGGTGATGCTCTCATTGTCTATATGGATTTCAGTTTATGAAGTTAAATCCATTATCAAGTAGTTGGATTTTGCATCCAAAAGACCTGAGCACAACAACTTGCAGCTGCTACATATTCTGCCTTTGTAGAGGGATAGCCACAATTGTTTTGTTTCTTGCATTGCCAAGAGACCAGTCTTCTTCCAAGATATTGACATCCTCCTGAAATAGTTGATTCTTCTATCATGGTGGTCACATGGCTATGTCACTGTCCGAAAAAGCTTCAATTGAAAAGGAGGAGTCTTTAGGATACCATTAACCCAAATTAGGTTGATGTTTGACGGTACTAACGTCCTTTTGACAGCATGTAGATGAGGAACCTTTGGAAAGTGCTTGAGGAAACCTTGACACAGACAAACAGCAAACATTATGTCTGGTCTTGAAGCAGTTAAGTACATGAGACACCCTAATCATTGACCGGTAAAGATTGTACATCACATCTTACTTTTTCATCTTTTCCTAGAGATTTTTGAGTTCAATGGGAGTAGATGTGGTTATGGTTCCTAATGTAAACAACTTGGTTTGAGATTGTCTTTCAATATTTGTCTGGACCTTTGAAAAATTCCACCATTTGATTGCTTGTTTGAAGGCCCCAAAAAGAATGTGAGTTCACCATGGAACTCTATTTTGACTTCCTTTTGCATTTGATCTTTCAAAATCTTCAACATTGAAGACTGAGTTGGATCAAAGATGATCTCATTCCATATACCTGTCAAATTGATAATCCTTTCTATCCTTTCTATAAAACAGAGTTTTATCAATAGCCCTCTCTATATAATGCTCAAAAGAAAGTAGAAAGTGTTCATACCATGCTCTTGGGGTTGATGCTAGGCCATAAAGTGCTTGACAACTCTGTAGAATGTTTGGTATGAGCAGGATCTTCAAACCTGGAGGCTGTTTGAACATATCCTCTTCTGTTGATGTTGCCATACAAAAATGCACTTTTGACAATCCATTGATAGCAGTAAAGCCCATGAAAGATGAAATGCCAAAAGGTCTGATTGCTTCAATTCTGGCATCTGGTGCAAATACTTCATCATGATCCACACCTTTTCATGTCTGTCACCTTGTGCCAACTAGGCGTGCTTTTGTTCTGATAATAGTACCCCGTTCATCTCTCTTGTTTCTAAAAACCCATTAGTTCCGAATCACCCTCTTGCCTTCTGGAAGGTTCACATAAACACCATACCTTTGTAGCTTGACTTGAAGCAGTTCTGCTTTGCTCGCTTCAAACCAACTTTCAAATGCTAAGGCTTGAAGAGACTTTCTTGGGTTCCTATTGAGATAAGACAAGCAAACAGCATGTTTGCTGATTCTTTGTGGTTGTTTTTTTTGCTTGTAT
The DNA here is from genome assembly GCA_026074375.1 of Tanacetum coccineum. Taxonomy (NCBI): domain Eukaryota; kingdom Viridiplantae; phylum Streptophyta; class Magnoliopsida; order Asterales; family Asteraceae; genus Tanacetum; species Tanacetum coccineum. The sequence goes on along the minus strand of BQNB010017704.1, from coordinate 14,922 downwards.
ATGAAAGGACAAGCCAATGCTTGATGTTGTTTGAGGTACTGTTGAAGCTTTCTTCTTGTTTGTACCCCAGCAGTACTTTTGCCAATAATTTGACTTTGTAGGATCGAATCTTTATGGATTACTAAGTGTGGTTAGAGGGAACATCAATGGTAGGATCCATGTTGTTGTAGTCAGCTACTCCGTCTTCCTCAGCATCAAAAGAGTTTGTAGAGAAAATACCATCTTTTGGAATATCATCATCAGAATCTGTAGGTGTATTGCCGAGTACTTTGAGGAGGTGTAATAGCAGATACTTAGAGTGAAAGTACTGTTCAAACATGTTCTTTTACCTTTTGCACTAGATCATTCTCTTTTTTTCCTCTCATAAGCACATACCTTGATCATTTTTTGTGCTTTGGCATGAGTATTTTGATGCATCAATTTACAAGCTCATCTTGTAAAGCTTGTTCTTCCGAGGACAATGGGACAACTTCTTTTTGCAGTACAGTCGTTACTCCGGAGCATTAGGCTGAGTGTTTAATCAATGAACAATGAAGTAGTGCTGGTCATCTAAATCTTACATCATCACAAGCTATCCTTGTTCTTTTTGTATCTGCAGAGTTTTCTTTCCTTACAGGAATGTAATTCATGGATGGAGTTAGAAGGTCAAGATCAAACATCCAATCAGGACCTTTTCCCTTTTGATCTCTGTTTCCTCAAGAAAAGTTTAAATCGAGACGGTATGAACCTTTTCGTGTGACCCTGTTATAGACTCATAAACCCTTTGCTGTTAGTAGAGTATCCAACGATATCCTTCATTGGACTTGCCATCATAACTTTACCCAAATGTTCTAGAGTATTAAGATATAGTAAGAGTCGCATCCAAAAGTCTCATGAAAACTGATGTTAGGACGATCTTCCCATAAAAATTTCATAGAGTCTTCATTTGAGGTTTTAGTCACCAAAAACTCTATTTAGTATAACATGCAGTATTGACTGCTTCAGCCAAAATTGAATAGGTAGAAGGGGAGTTGATAACATCGTTCTAGATAATAAAATAAAAACAGCTTCATGAGCGTCCTATTTTCTTTCTGCAACACATTTTGCTGTGGAGGTCATGGCAATGTATATTCTCTCTTGATTCCTTTCTTGGCACATAACTCATTCATAAGTTATTCTTGAACTTTGTTCATTGAACACCCGGATGGTCTTCACTTTATGCTTAGCCTGTTTCTCCAAACCCCACATCAAAACATGAAGATATATATGTTTCAATCCTTGTAGGCCAAGAAAATAACACCCAATGAATTTGCTGAAGTCCATCAAGTGACACCATGCATTACTTTTTCTTTTTTATACTCTCTAATGAAACAGGTCCAAATAGGTCCATGTGGAGCAATTCTTGAGTTCTACTGACAGTCCTATCCTCAATCTTCTCTGCAAGATGCCATGTGTTGTTACCTTTCTACTGCCTAAACATGTGTGATCAAGCTTGAATTGTCTTTGGAGGTATTACACCTAAAACAGATTGCCTTTAACAACTTGTTGATTATTTTTGAAGTTGACATTGCCCCAGTCTTCTGTGACATAGGTCAGTTCATCTCTGTTTTTTTGCCCATTTGCAACCAAACAGTGATTCCACCGAGGGGATTAATATTCCTTTAGATCCAAGCTGGTATACATCCATTTTTCTAGGAGACTCTAAGAATTACCAATATCTTCATCAACAAACTTGAAACTTTGGAGATAGGATAAGACTTCTTTATTGTGAATGAGACATTGTGCTTTCTAGCACAGATTTGAGGAAACGGATACGAGATTAAACTTGAGCTCCTCCACAGAGTAACTTTCTCAAAGTCTAAGCATGATGTTTTAGGGTTCCTTTTACTGTGATTCTTTCCACCTTTAGAGTCTTTCCAAAAGCACATAACACCTTTGAACTCTTTAAAAATAAGACAATAACTTGTCCTTGTCTCACGGTCATACTTCCAGAGCATCCAATGTAAATGATAGGCATAGTCCTTGTAGATCTTCTTCGGGATTGCCCTGTACATACAATTTCAAAGAATTAGATCTTTAGGGACCCAAGTCATTAACTGACTTGGATACCCCTATTGGAGTTACATAATCAAATTGCTTGAGTGTTGTAAGATCCATTACCCTCATTCACAGAATCTAGATAGTTAACTTTTGGTTTTTCCATGTTTGTTTTAGACTTATCATTGCACTCTTTTTTGACAGTTTGTGGAAGTACCTGCTTGGATCAACAATACTTCCTTTTCTTTACCACAGATCGATTTAACATTTTTCTTGGGTCTTTATGGTTCATGAGGAGTCTTGTGGTAGTTGTCCTCGATGATGGGAGTTAACTTGGATTTTAGGTTTCTTTTATCCATCTTTGGATATAACTTACATCAGTACTTCGTGTTGAAAAGGTACTGCCTAGGTGGTATCTAGGATCTTGCCAGTACCTTGGTAAGTCACATTAGCAGTACTTTTTGAAAGGTAATGTTATGTGTCATTTTTTGGTTTCTAGCAGTAATTATAACCAATCCTTGTAAGTTACTGCTGATGGAATAAGGATTCTCCTTTGGTGAGGGGTACTAGAGTTTCTTGAGAAACTACTATGGTTTCACTCTTTGGATGTTGTTCCAAATGGTTCTTGTTTTCCCTTGAACCTGTGTTCCCTCTAGGTTTATGAGTTTGGGTGTCGTGGAAGGTTCTTTCATGTAGAGTGCAGTCCTTATAAGATGATTAGGAGGTAACAAACAAAACATAATTTTCCCCTTTTGTTCTCAAGTCCTTTGTCTAGAATCTTTGACCAACACTGTTTTGACTGTTGTTGACCTGTTTTCAAAGATGTTTCACTTTCTCTGAGGTTAAAGCAGTTTCCTTTTGTCTTTCTGAAACATTCTTTCACTATCAAACATTTTCTTCATTTATGACTTTATTTCTTATCAATTGCTGATTTGATTGATTTTGTTTTCTCTTGATCAACAACTCTTATTTAATGCTAGTTCATCTATCCTGTAAAGGAGACATTTGACTCTAGGTGGAATAATTGTACTGTAGGTGGAGGTACTGATTTGCTAGGCCTTTTTTTTTTGAAATTTTCATAAGCAGAATCAGTCAAAGTTTTCATCCTCAGATGAAAATGTTACTTTCCTATACTATTGCTAGACTCAATCCCCAAAATATTATACATGACTTATCAGACACATATCTTTGTTTTGTTAGGACATCATTTTGAGACTAAAGCAATTTTTTATATAAAAGTTTTGCTTTTGACATTTTTCAAGTTTTACTTTGAAATCATCTCGTTCTTTTAAGGCTTGATCTAATTTCCTTTTGTTTTTCTTCTAAGTTTCATCTTTTATCTTCTAAGTCATATTCCATTTAGTCATACTTATCACCCCATGCATATTCATTCTTTTCATGTGGTTTTATGCTTGAATCTAATGACTCTAAGCTCATTTGATATCCTAGAAATTTCTGTCCTTGCTAGTTCGAAATTATCTCTTATCGTTTTAGCTTCAAGCAAACTTTTTATAAGACTTATAGCATTTGAACAGTAAAGGTACTTGGTTTGTAGCCATCAAAGTAGAGATACTGGTGTATCATCAGCTTTGTTGCTCCAGTCAAAATCATCAAGTCCATCTTGTCAATGTGCATGTGCTCTGCAAGATACTCTATGCATCCAATTCATCTTGTTCAACTCCAGTCAGTGCCATCATTGCATTTGTACTGGTTCAGCATCAAATTTCTTGGTTCAATTAATATCCTTCATTGTTGTCTGTTTGCCACCAGGCTTTTGAGTTTGAATCTTCAATGCCACAACTCCTCCTTTTCTGTACGACCATTGCTCTGCTTCCTGGTATTTAGCAAATCTACACTCTCAGCAAATGACCTAACTTTTGACAATTTAAGCATTCAATTTTTGACTTATCCAAAAGTAATCCCATTCTTTGGCATGAGGTCAATGGATTCTTCCTGTTCTTCCTCATAAACTTCCCACTTATCTTGATTGTTATCATAGCCACTTGCCATCGAATGTCAATTTCTTCCATAGCATCTTCATCAATTTGCAGCAGGTCTTCATCATCATGAGTTGTGGGCATAGATGCTTGTTGAGCAAAGAAGGAACATATGATTTCATCTGAGTAAGAAGCACAGTTGGGAGCAGTTGGCACCTTGCTCGAGATTATGCTGGAGTATATCCTTTTGGGTATGTGGGCTGGTTCCACAAAAATAACTAATCTGTACTTTGTTTCAAAGTACTGCCCTTGACTTCTGTGGACAGAAAAGCAATGTTTTGAGAGTTTGAATTTGAAACACCCTTCAATTCATGCTCATACACCTTTAAGTTGTTGTAGAGGTCATCAAAGTCTAATTCGTCTAATCCAGGTTTGTCTCGAATAATTTGTTAGCAACAACATGCCACACTGAAGGTAGACTCTTAGAAAACTTCAAATTTGCATCTTAATGGGACACCGTAGCATCATGTAATTCAAGCATGCTAAGAATATGCTGAAACCTTCTATGCTGAATCTAGTTTCTTCCCTAGATCTAATGGTAAATGTTCAATATTGTTGTTTCAAAACAGAATTCTTTTCGCAATTCTTTGATGCTTCGTTTCCTCCAAATCTTGCTTTTAGTTTCCATAATGATGTTGCATCTACAGCATCATGAACTGAGAAAGAAAGATGTCTATCTGTTATGGCAGAAGGCAAGTATATTAAGGGCTTTTCATTGTATCTTATTGCGTTTGGCAGAAGAGTGAAGTTTTTGGTGCAGACACTGAGGGAGATGCAGGATCAGTTGTGGTTTGGTTTCCATTAGTGATTATGTCCCATAGTATGTGATCAGTGATAGCGATATACTGTCGCATCTTCATGGACCATAGGTCATATTCACCTTTCTTGATTATAGGGATTCTGAGTGCAGTAACGGACGAGGTTGGGAAGGGCTAGGTTCTGTTTCAGACATCTTTTATGAGTTTAGAAAGATTTTGATTGATTAAAAGTTCTTCAAGGTCAGAGTCTCTTCACAAGCTCTGATACCACTTGTAGGATCGATATTCCTTAATGAAACACTGATATACTGTCAACTATGCGGAATCTAGTTGGCAGTACTTAAGAAGAACACACAATAGTTTCTCAAACGATTTCTTTTATAAACCTTTTGAATCTGCCTAAATTGCAGATCCCTAATACAATACTAATAAATCTTAACTTCGTGTTTTTCTATGTTTTTTCTATTTTTTTTTTTTAATTTCATCCTAGAGATCCTGTTTATAAAAATAAGGATAACCTTAGTAGTGTACTGTCCTTGTATATCATAAAAACTAATTGTATACTTATCACTAATAAACTGTTAAAAGATAAATGCTAAAACAAAGTTTAAACATTTTAGTTCCTATACCACGGCAGTACTTCGATCTTTGACTGGCAGTACCTTGATTTCTACTTAGCAAGTTACTTTGATTTTCATTTGCTGTACTTTGGGACATTTCGTGGCAGAACTTTGACCTTTTGACTTGTATTTCCCAACACTCTAAGCCCATTATCATGAACTGTCTATTACTTGTTGTGAATGTGAATGTTATAAATAGATCTATTTAGAATTGACATCCCCGTTTGGGTGAGTCATGCTCACTGTGCCGGTATATCTAACAACAAACGTATACCATGTCGGACATAGGATTTTGCGGTTTAGAACTGTAGGTGCTGAATCAAATGATTATCATATAAACAAATATTAAACGCAGCGGAACAAGCACCAATCAACGGATCTATAGAGTCATATGATCAATCAATGTTAAAACAAGAAAAGTAGTACCTTTGTAGGGTGATCGGTAGAATCAAATGGTGACATTCACCTTAACACAACACTTCCAATGAAACCAAATGATCAATGGAGATCACATTTATGATGTATCCACACTACACTTCCTTGTATACCAAATAGATGTTAGCCTTAACCTCGTAGCCTTGTAAAATACTTTTAAATGAACAAGATACAAAAGTTGGATCAAGAAAAACAAAAAACACATGTATGTGTGTGTTTGTGTGCCATGTTTTTATAGAAAGAAAAGTGGAGAGATATATGGTAAATTGGTAATCAAATTAATGAGAGAATATCACATAATTATTTACCATAAACTTGATCTTATCCTTCTTTACCTCTTATAGGCCGGCCACCCTTATGGGTGTTTAGTGGGTTTTCTTAAACTTTTCAAGTCTAATAAATATAGTACACTACTTATTTATTAGAAGCCCAATATTGATCCCGAGTTACGTAGGTTATTTATATAATGTAAATACAATAAATACGATATATAAAATGGTACTCATTATATATGTAGTGTGACCCAAGGATCTACATGTGTTAGCCATATAATTATTTATTATTGCACGAAGCATACGCAACATGTTTCCGTCTGATGACATGACTGGATCTGTAACACTCAAACAGAGTTTACATTAGTACATATATAAGACCAATAATAATATACTTAATATATTATAAACACATATGTGAAACATGCAGCATCTAGTATTTCCAACTAATGCAACAAGTAATGTATGAATGAATGTCCCATGAAAATCCCTTTATATGATGCAATGTTTAAAAACGGTTATAGTCCAAGTAAAAACATTTGACCTGGTTCTCTATAACCTTGGCTCTAGATACCAATCTGTAACACCCCCAAATTGGGTCGCAACGGAATAATGAGTCTGGAAGCGTTACATCATAGATCAACAGCACAAGATATGAGAACGACCTCTAAAAGAGTCATTTGAAATACGATACATTGGATTTATTAAAATTGTTTAATACAAAGCACAATGGTTTAACTTGCTCAACATTTGAATATCAAAGATTTTAGATCATAACAATATCTCAAGATGTAATGACTTCAAATTTTTTATGCATGACTCCCCAAAAGAGTATCCCCAATATATCCTTAGCACCTCGTGCTCATTGACTTGAGAAAACATGCTTTAAAACGTAATTCACAGGTTTATGTAAAATATAATGTAGCACCGCAAGATTTTCCCCGTGATAATGCAACAGATGCAGACATCACAAAATGTAATTACGTTTTCCTAAGCTCATGACACTGAAGCTCAACATGTATGAATTGCATTATAAATTGCCAACATTGCCCTTGATGATGTTCTAACCCGCCACATCCCAAATCCGACATGGTATACGGCCGTTGTCCGGTAAACCAGCACATTGAGCGCTACTCACCCGAACGGGGATGTCAATCCCAAATAGATCTATTTATAACATTCGCGCTCACACAAAGTAATTGACAGTTCATGATAATGGGCTCAAAGGGTTATCGCTACTTAGGCAAACACGTAATCATGTAAAAATTTGCACTTACGTCTAATCGTAAAACAATGCATGTTTCTCACCCCAAAAGTTGTAAATCATTAATATAGTAAAACATGGGGCTATGAACTCGCCTCAGTAAATGAAGTGAATGAAATAAATCAAGTGAGTGAATCGACAAGCGAAATCCGAATGCAACCTAATTAAATATAGGTCGTATGAGTACTATGTACTTTGAATAACTAACACACCATATAAATTTATATAGTTACATCACCACCTAAACATGTTTGTTTAATTTATAAAAATAAACAATATAAGTTTGTACTTTGTAAAATAATGTTCATGTATTCGTATTTGTAAAAATATCGTGTTTGTCCAACAATTGATCGTTTATGAAAAATAATTGTTTTAACACCTTTATGTAATTATATAATAACTAGTAACATAACCCGCCCAACGGGCGGGTTTGGTTCATAAAACTTTTTTTGAAACAATGTTTGTCGTTTAGTTCTAATGGTTGCCGTGTTTGTGTAAACATAGAATCTTGATTCCTCTCAGAGGCAAGTAATTATTTCTTGAGAGAGCATGGTTAACATCTAATTCAATCGGATTAGAGAGAAAAGAATGATCAAACTTATTCTTCATATAGGTAATTATCTAAATAAATGGTCTATATAAATATGCCTTGGAAACAATGGTCTATATAAATATTAACTAACAAACAATAGACAAAGTGTTTAGATGTGGGATCTCGCGTACTTAAACGTGTTACATTCAATATTTACATAAAGTCGGTATTTGTACAGTTCAAATTTATAATATACATGATCATTATTTCTATGCAGTATATATTACTTTAGTATGCTTGTACATTAATGGCTGCATGTTGAAGTTCATATACCAAACTAACAACCATCTAAGGATGAAAGTGGAGGAGTGTTTTGGTCCGATAATACAGGTTTATCTCCAACAACCAAATCTTCCTCCATCTACGCCATTAACTTGTTTTTCCCTTTGGCCGGTCCCCACATAACAGAATAAAATCTAGCTGCAACTATCATGGTTCCAATGACACTGCATACACAAATTCAAGATTCAAGAAAAAACTGTTAATCAATTGGTTCCGTGGAGCTAATGATAAACTCAAAAGGATTTAAAGACAACTGACTATTAAGTGAAAAAAAGTTCACATCAAATTTGATTTTGTGATAAAGTGAAATCATAATAAAATACCATTTACCTTCCCAAGTAAAGTGAATCACCATGAAATGTGACACCCATAAGGAGTGCAATAACTATTAAGAGCGACATGAACATAGCCAAAAAATAGACATTTCTTCCTTAAGCACCAAGTCACAACAGTACTGTGAAACGCAGTGGAATAAAGTGCTTTCAAATAAAACAAGCCAATCGATTAGACATCAATACGTGTTGTCCAACTTGTAACAAATACTTTATAAAAACAAATATGATATCACGAATCCACGCTACATATACATGACGATAAAATTATGGATCAAATATCCCATCCTCAATAATAATTAGTTACAACGCCAAACTGAAAAATATAAATCATAACCTGAATTCGGGTTTTTCTTTGTAGTTTAACAGATCCTTAAGTAACAAAAACGTATCATTGATCAACAATATAAAATGAATGAAAAGACAATCGTACCTCGTCGTATGGCATATATGCCCTTTGATGCTGTAAAACAATCCTTCTCAGCAGTAGGTTTCCCACTTCAGGAAATATGGTTTCTACAACAGGACGAGTGCTGCAACAGATGATAAAAATCCATATCAAGAACCAATAAAAATGAATAAACAGATTACATTGTAATTAGTCACCCACTCAAAATCAATATAAAATCATAGTAACACCAAAGTAACAGATCAAACAAAGATAATTTTGTGAAGTATGGTTCGTATGCATTTATAGATAAAATTTAGGGTTTAGAGGGTTTTCATGATCAAAAAGTCAGGTATCTATGGTTTGGATTAATATTAAATCTAATTATGAAGTATATCTTCAAATATATAATATATGCATGGTATGAAGAAATATAAATAGATTTCGTATGATTTTAGAGCAAACTTATACTCCCTAATTATGGTTTAAACGAAATTTCGGAGGTCATGGATGCTCCTAATTATGTTTTTATATACCATATTGCGTATATTGAGGTATATAAAATCTTGTATAAAACTTATACTCCCTAACTATCTATTATCTATACTATTAACCCAACATATTATATTCGACACAATAATATGTGATAAAGTAATGTTTGATACGATATAGTTAATCATGTTTCAATCACAAGTTATAATATATTCCATTACCGTAAGCATTACCAAATGAGATATATTAGGGAATGTGACTAAATTGATACTATTGTAGATATGTTCAATATACGTAAGCATATTAAATCAAATGATTCAAGTTTATTGTTATATACATTGATATATGGTGTTCGTATTACCTATAATTATAGAGTATATTGAAGTAAATTAAGTTCTCAATATTGTTATTGTTTTGCAAAATAAAACACAATTGGTTGCTTGGCTAAGTTGGTTAAAAGTGTTTCATGTTAACAATAGGTTATGAGTTCAAACCTTGCTAAGTACTTTATTTTTGACATAAATTCGAAATTTATTGAAAATTATTGAATTGTGTGTGCCATGTCATCGTTGAGGTGTCATCCAGTCACTAAATCATATTTATACACTCATAATTAGCCCCATATATAAGTTATAGATATTATATAATTAGTTTAATTGATTTCACAAAAATAGTGCACAAGTATAAAAATAGTGCATAAGGTTTTATAAAACTTATATCTTTTTCGTTTTAACTCTGTTTTATACGTTCTTTATATGGATTCGTATTTGAGAAATCTGATCAATTTTTACATCCATTATATTGGTATCTACTGTTATGAACAGTAACAGTGAGTAAAGATTTATAAAAATACTTTTTATAAATTTTAATTATTGAAATCGTATATTAATTGTATCTGTGCAAAACTAGAAAGGGGGTTGAATAGTTTACTGATTTATAAATTAATGTTATGCTTGTTTATAAGAATTTAGATTCGACTTTGTGTTATCTCAATATGTGCACAATATGAACAATACAAGTAAGTAAGTAAATGACAAGTAAATATGAAAGACAGGAGATAAGAGTTAGAAAGATCAAACCACAACACAAGGATTTATAGTGGTTCGGTAACAAAGCACCTCTTCGTCCTACTCCACTCCCCGAGCACCAAACTCGAGAGTTCTCTTCACTATGTCAACAAACTCCCTTTAGGCGGAGAAAACCGTACACAACTTTGCTTACACCAACTTCTGACACTAAACGAAATGTCGAGTTCTAATCCTAGCTAGAAACAATTTATCACACTTCAGTTGCTAATCACTCAACTTTACAACATCTCACAACTATGCTTTCCTTCTAGGACTTCTCTTCGCTTTTTACTTCACTCATTCACAACTTCACTTCAGCTCAACAACTTCTCTATGCCCTAGGACACTACTACGATCACAATTAATTAACTCTTACTAAAAAGAATCACCACCGATCTAACTATATTACATGATGGACCATCAATCTAACTATTATTACACAACTACCAATAACAAACTTCACCCAATTACACTAAATGATTTACAAGAATCTAACACAACTTTCACATCACACCCACTAAAACTATAACACTTCTTGACTTGATGATAAGAAGTCATTTCTCTCTTGAACTCTGAGGAAAATTAAAGCTTGGATCCTTAGAAATAAAGCTTTATTGATTAAATGATCAAAGGATTGTAGGGAGGTATAAACTGATTTTAGAACAGAAAGAAAGTTGTTGTGCAAAATGCGTGAGAAAATCAGTAGTGAAACAGTCTATTATTTAGAGCGCAATCTGGTCTCGATAATTTTTCTTGGCGTGGTCCCCTTTAATAGGGGTCCGGTCCCCTTAAATTATTAGAGGGGACCGCCCTTAAAATTAGGGGCCGCCCTGCCTACAGACGCTCCCTTTTTTGGTCTTTTCTTGGGTATAGGTCGTTTTCGGAACGTTTTTACTCCGTTTTTAGGTTGAAAATTTGAATTCAAAATATATATTTGAATTAAAACATTTCTTTTAATTCTAAAAAGATTTTGTAAAAGATATTAAAGAGTGTTTTGGACTTGTGTTATATATAAATTTTGTGGTTTATATATAAAGATTCCTTTGATCATGGTATTGCATTTAGACTATGTTGATTATACCGTTAAGCTGATTTATTGGTCAAAATTGAAAATGTACTTCTATAGTACGTGTTACAAATCAATTTTTCATTAAATCGTTTTTACATTTTGTGTATTATCAAACGATAGAGAGTCGAAAATATTAATAAGTTTTTAGGCTTTTGGTCGAATATTTATTAACTATCGTTTTTAGAGCATGATTTCTATCAATAATCGTCCTTTTTGATGATTACAAATCTAAACTAATTTAATGTATATATTCTTTAAACAGTATTTTGTGAGTTTTATTATCTATTTCTCCTCTTTTTGTAAAATCAAAAGGCTTCGTGATGAATAGGTAAATTAAGTCGAGGGATGATGCTCCCCCTCTGATGGGTGCTCCCCTCGTTCGAGGGGCACAATGAATCGAGCGATAGATAACTTGGCTACAAAAAAGTTTAGTATAACAAGACATCCATTTCTAAACATATAGCATATAGGAAAAAATATTTATACATGTTTATTTTGTTTTATCAGAGTGTCAGTTATTTGTGTAAACTAACAATCACAATAAGATTTATCAATAGGGCTTAATTACTAATAACTACAAATATATATATCAATTAAAAAGCTAAGTGCATAATTAAAATATAAGACTAAGAAGCATTCATTAAACATAAAAATTTTGTATAAAACACAATCATGCATACATCAAATAGAAGTAATATGCTTGAAGCATATTAGTACAACATACATTAAACTACAAAGGTCCTAATAATTCTAGAATTTTATAGGACTTACTTGCAAAAGTTTTGGTTTACAATTATTTGAAAATGGCTAAACATGGTGTAAGTTTAGTTTGGAGAAGGTGTTGGTGGTGAATTGGGTGGTGGTTGTGAGAGCATATGTTCCATGTAGGAAAACATGTATTGAAGTTCTTCACTTAGGCTAAGGATAAGTCTACGGTTGTGAATACAACATAAGCATGTTGCTCCATGTGCTTCAAGTAGGTTCCAAGGAATGGGATGACCAAAGATAGGTTGAGAAGGTGATGGAGTATTAAATTGGACATCAAGTGGGGTAATTGGTAAAAGGGTGAGAGTGATGTCCATTGATGTATTTTCTTGAGTTAGAGGTGATGGAGGAACTCTTAGAGGAGGAGATGTTGGTAAGTTTAAGTAACCATTGGTTGATGGTGATGTGGATGATGTTGGTGATTTGGGTGTGTAGTCAATGGAGGATGAGGAAGTACCTTTGGTTGATGGTGTTTTTGAAGGTGCATTAGGAGTACTAGGGAATGAGAGTTGATGTTCGGGTGATGGGGTTTTAGTGTCATCATGAGTTAAATCCACAAACAATTGTTTTGGTGGAATGATGTTAATTTTTGGTCTTTTGAAGGCTTTGTAAATGGAGGCTCTAGTGGATGCCATAGTGGTTTATGGTGGTTGATAGAAAATAAAGAAGATGATGAGATGGTGGTGATCATTTAGAGGGAATTTATTGGATGAGAAAGGTTTAAAAATGGAATGGATTTGAATTTGTTTAAGAATTTCCAAAATATGTTCAAGTTTTCTGGGTAAAGATAGTTGAGGCTAGATAAAGAGAGTCAAAAAGCAAAAAGAAACAGTAAAATCCATGAATCAGATGGTCGGTCCCCTTAATTAACGGCCGGCCCCCTTATCTTTAAGGGGACCGCCCTTATGGATTAAGGGGGCCGCCCATCTGTTGTTTTTCAGACGACCAAAAATTTGATTTTTGTAACAATTTTGTGAGAAAGGTTGTGTTTTGGTGGTCAATTTGCAGCAAGTCCCATGTAAATATATATGCATGAAATCAAGTATATCATGTATGTTTGTAACAAATAAAATAAGAATGCATAATTATAAGAGCAAACTAATAATTCATAGAGATTAAAGGTCCTAAGTAAGCTAAACAAGTTTAAGTTCTTCCGACTAAGTCGGGTTGTCATCACATAATTAATTAAACATAAACATAAGTTCACATTAAGTCCTAAATCAATTATTCTACAAAGATAGTCACCATTCAACATCTTCACTTCTTTTTCTTGCCGAAGGCTCCTCGCAATGCCTTGCCAAATGACTTGAATCCACCTCTAAGTTCCTTATGCATTTGTTGTGTTTGATTGAGTAAGTCAGTTTGACGTTTGAAGAGAAGATCATCATTTTGTTCTGAAGAAGTGGGAACGTCATATTGTTGGTATTCGAGAGGTCCGAGAGAGTTTAGGTAAGTGGTAGGAGATGGGGTACCAGCACGAGAAGCACCATCATCCTCATCATCATCTCCTTGGTGAGATGAAGATCCACGGTTATTATGGGCGGAAGTTGATGAGACGAACTGACAGGCTTTTCCATGATCACTTCGAGGTCGACGGGTTTGTCTTAGAGCAAGTAGACGCATGACTCGTTCAACGACATCGTAGATGCCATTGTCAAGATGAGGGTAGTGTTCTATGACATGTCGAAAGAGACATGTCAAGAACATAACATAAGGAAGATGGGCTTTAGGAGTTGCCCGTGCACTTTTAATTCTTTTGACAAAGAAATAGGCAATATTATATTGTTGCTCGGCTAGGATACAATATAATATATGAGCAAGGCAAGCTGGGAGATAGTCTCGGTGTCCTCCTAATTCGAACATATTCTCATAAATGAGTTCGTTCCATCTTTTCAAGTCTTGTCTAAGTTCTTTGGTTAGAACTTGATTTGGTGAAAGAATGACGTTTTTGTGTTTGATTTTGCGGTTAGGGTCAACACGTTGAAATTAAAGGAATTGATGAATTTCTTCAGGAGTAGGAAGGTCCGTATGATATGGTCCTTCAGTTTCTTGGGAGTATGCAAGAGAACTAAGATCCCATTCGTTTGTGAATACGGCTTGGCCATTGAATGGAATTCTGAGGATTTGAGCAAATTGTTTGAGGGAAAGAGTGATGAATTCATTTTGAATCATGAAAGAGATAAGAATGACGCCCGAGTCATCTTTTTGAAGAGTGACTTGACTATAAAAGTCCAGAATAAAACGAGTAAAATTTGGCTCATTAATTTCGTAGAGACAATTGAGATGTATGTTAGAAAAACAACGATCGATATGATCAGATGTGTAGTAAAGTTGATCAACAACTATACCCTCATGAATGCATCAATTTGTGATAGGTTTGTAGAAGTGTGCGATAGTAGGAGAAATACCGGGAGTTTGGGATACTTTAGGAATGTAAGAACTGGTAAGAGAGGTATCACCAACTGTTGTTAGGGGCATGTTTATCACCTAAACAAGATAACAATGTAATAAATTATAAAAAAATAAAAATAAAAAAATAAAGTTTTGAAAAAAAAAAAATGTGGGACAAAGAT
>BQNB010017703.1:0-69489 GCA_026074375.1 Tanacetum coccineum | reverse complement strand
TATGATGATGATGATTACGAGGAGAGTATTATTCCTTTGAATGAAATTGTTTCTCAAATACCTCCGTCTATTGCAATCAGACCTGTTTTTTCAACTATGGAGCCCGATGACTCTCTCATCATGGGGGATGAGAATCTTAGCACTATTCCTAAAAAAGGAATCAGATGAATTCATAAAGTCTAGTGTTGAGGACCTTGTTACAATCCCAAGTGAGTCTGGGGATACATCCGACAATGATAGTGAGTGTGATTTACCTTTGTATGATGATTTCTCTCCCATTAACGTTCTAAAGGGAAAATCCGTGACTTTCTCTAACCCTCTCTTCGATTCAAATGATGATTTTAACTCTAGTGATGACGAGTCACTATCCAATGAGGACGTTCTAAAAGATAATGTTAAAATTTACTCGAACCCTCTTTTCAAATTCGATAATAAATATATCTCTAGTGACGTAAATCCTATTTTTGATGAGGTGTTAAAGGACATCGAGAGTTAGGACTCTTATGTTTCTAACCTTGATGAGCCAGCTTTGCTTGTCACACCTTTTTCTGATGCTAAAACGGATGAGTGTTTCGACCCAGGAGGCGAATTTGATGAGATCGAAGCTTGTCTTACAAGTGATTCAATTCCACCGAGAATTGATGGTGCCGATTTTGATCCGGAAGGAGACATTCTTCTACTCGAGAAGTTATTAAATGATGATATATCATTTCCGTTTCCTCCGAAAGAACTTCATTTTGAGGGACATAATATTCCTTCGGATTCTAAGGAATTTTTAGATCATGACTCAAGAAGCTTTGAAGATGAACCTGATAAAGATGATTTGAAAAATATTGTCAAAGTTTTCGACCCCAAGATTTGGGAGATAATTTTTTCTCCAACATATGTGAAATTACCCTTTGAGGACCGCCATTATTTTCCACTCACATATATTATCCTAATTTTTCTTCCTTATTTTACCTATCTGGTGGAATCTCCTTTTCTTCTCTCCTCCGGGAGTGAGGATACTATTTTTGACCCCGGTATCTCCGCTTTTCATTTTTCTTCTCTTGAACCGGTGGCATCTCATCGGAGTGGAACTTTCATGTGCTTCAATGTTTATCTAATCATCTTGAATGAAAGTCCGATTGAAATTTGCTCTTCCACATGTTTCGACCCTAATATCACGATGATATGGGGAGAGTCAAGCTAGAGACTCACACAAAAACAAGCGCTTCTCAGGAGGCAACCCGTGTTTATTGATTTCTTTTTCTTTTATTTTCTAATAAGTGTAACGTGAAGAGGCTCGCCTCTTTCTTTCTCGTGTTTCGTGGTTTGTGTTTTATGTCCAGGATTGCCCCAGATTATGAAGACTCACGTTCTCGTGGTTTTGTCCATCGTCACTCGAGCTTCAATCCTTTACATGCTTATATGGGAATCTGATATCCTATATCTTATTGATTAACGATTATCTATTAGCATAATTAATATAAACGGCTTTAGATTTGCGTAGAGACCCCTTAATATTAGGATTATGCCTTGAAATTAGTATGGGGTGGCAGTCTCACATTGAGGACAATGTGTAGTTCTAGTATGGGGGGTATCTTTCAATTTGATCTTACTTGCATAGGCTTTGTCTTCACGTAATCCTGTTTTGCCACCAAAAATATGTGATTTTATGCCAAATTTAAAAAAATTTCAAAAATAAAATAAATGTTTTGACATAAATGTTTGACTTTCCATTGGTGAGAACAAGAATAAATTTTAACTTGATCGAGCATGTTGCGCTCTAGCTTGCCCCTTAACTTAAATAAGTTTAAGCTTCTACTAGTTTTTTATACAAGAAGCTTTAAAAAGCGAATTCTAGCTTGAAAAAAGTAAAGAGTTTGCAAGTTTCCATAACATACTTTAAATATGCTAAGCTTGTTTTTATTAGACTAAGCATTCACGAATCTTTTTATTAAATATTTTAAATTTGCAAAGAACGAGAAATGATAAAGTTGAATATAAGTTTGATGCTAAGCAAGGATTAGTTGGTTATCTTAAGAGCTTATAAGTGTAATTTGTGGCTTTTCCTCCCTGAAGTTTCTAACCAGACTAATAATATGTGCTCTTTTCAAAAATTAGACAAGTTAGTGGTTTTATCACTTAAAAGTCCTTTTAAAATCAACATTTTTAGACTTTTTAGTCTTAGTTCAAATTTATACTTAAATCTTCTAAAATGAAAATTTCTCTATATATCGTGGTAATAAAATGTGTTGTTAAAAAAATGTGTACATGATAAGTAATATTAATAATAATACCTTGTCAGATTACTGGATCATGGTCGGCTCGCATACCGATGTGACAGTGTTCATATAAGGCAAGGTCCGAAGCCGAAATAAGACAACCGGATCATGGTTGGCTCGCATACCGATGTGACAGTTCGTTTAAAGGGTGGAGGTTATAAGTATAATTATATTAATGTGAAATGTATGTGATTTAATAAATATAGAGAAAATCTCTTTTTCTTAAATTTAAATATGCTTTTGAACTAAGACTATTTTGCTTTAAGTTGTGGTTTTTCTAATGAATTGTTTATTTAAACGGGAAGCCTAGAGTTTTGAAACTGAAGGTCCATAAGTTCCGGATACTAAATCTCTGTGGGGTGTCAACAGCCTGGTCACCTAAGCGTCTCGGCTGGATGTGTCAAGAAAGAAAGTCGCTACATGGAATGATCTCGCTTTTAAAATCATAATTCTTGGGTGGAACGTTGCAATTAGAAGGATTACAAATTTCTTAGAATGTCGATTGGATGGTCGAAATTCGAAATGAGCACATACACATCTATAGATATTTATCCATTGGGAGTGAAAAGTTAGTCTAGGCTTACACAAATTACAATTATGAGTAGTGTTAGCATCTTAACTTGTATTTAACAATAATTTTGTTTTTAAGCTTGGTTTGAGGCAGGTGAAAAATCAAGGACGATAAATTTATCCTTTTGGACACTATTTATAAGAGTTTCTTGTTTTGTGATCCTAAAATTTATTATTAAATAATGAAAGTCGAGCATGTAGTCACTTGTAAAAAATAGACATATAGTATATATATAATTATATATATATATATATATAATAAAGTATATAGTATAATATATATATCTATATATATATATATATATATATATATATATATATATATATATATATATATATATATATGTGTGTGTGTGTGTGTGTGTGTGTGTGTGTGTGTGTGTATATATATATATATAGAAAGATATGGTAAAACAGGGCATTTTAAAACTATTAATTTCTTAATCTCCTTAGATGAGCACTTAGCTACTTTTCGAGGTGATTAGTTTAGAGGGATTGGAATTTTTGGTTTTAAGCGTGTATTTATAACATTACGCGAGGACACAGCAATAGCGTAGTATGGAGGATTTTGATATGTGCTTAAACACATATCATTTATTTCTTAATATAAAGCTAAAAAGGCTAATAATGACCAATAATACGTAAAAAATGCATTGTATATGTGTGTTTTGTCAGTTGTGTCTTGCATGTAACGGATATATCACTAAAGGACAAAAAATAAAGCAAAAACAGACAAATCCAAGCACGAGATTGGAAGAGTGCAAGAAATCAGAGCCGAAGGCATATACATCTTTAAATAGGCCAACCCGTACCCATTTGATGGGTCGGGTCAACCCATTAAGATTTATACTATAAAACCTTATGCCTACATAACAAGCATTTATTAATCCAAGTCCATTAATCTTTTACTCCATTCCTGGCCCAACACCAACCCAGGTCAAAGTCATAAGACGGAGTCAAAATTACTGTTACTCCATCCCTTTCCCTTTTTCCCTCTCATTTTCACTCACAACTTACACACAAGTTAAAATCCACGCACTCCATACCCACACGCTCCTAAGCTTCTAAATGACTCCCTGACACGTCTGACACTACCAAGGCCACGCTGGCAATCCCTTGGATTCTCATTGGATAAAGAGGCATGGAAATGATCTAAAGGTGGAATGAGAGTTTATTGAAGATCAAGGGCTTAGATTGGATGTTATGGATGCTATCCTCCCCCTAGAACCTTCCTCTTCCTGCTATAAATAGAGGAGGCTTCACACAGAAATAGGCATCTAGATTTTAGTAGTTTTAGTGTAGCTTTTTTTAGCTTATTAATGTAATGTTTAGCTTATTGTCCTTTTTAATGTAATTTTCTTTATAAAAAAGCTTGTAATCTCTTTTGATATTAATAAAATTCCAAGTTTCATTTAAATTGTTCTTTCAATTCTAGTTTACTCTTAAGCAATCATGGTTTAAATCTGTTTAGATATAAGCTAATAAGGTCATTATGCTCTCTATAACTCTTAAGCTAGTTCTTATTCAGTTTAGCTTTCTAAAAGCCAACATGAATAAGTTGTTCACCTTAAATCACTCAAAAAGTCATTATAAGCTTTCCAGGATGATAAGCCAGATTTGGATGGGCATATGGGAACAAGCTGGAGCATGTAGATAATCTCTAATGAGCAAATTGGATCCCTGTTAAGCTGGGATCAAGGTACACTTACTTTTCCTCCTTTTAAGCTTAAGTTTTGTTTAGCTATTAGATATGCTAATTTGCTTATTATTGCTTATTATTTGTTCTTTTAGTGCTTAATCTGTCTTATGCTAGCTAATATGTTTAGATCTCAGTAGCTTATCAAGTATTTTAGTTGTTTGTTCATTTTGAATCAAAAACTGCCTAAAAATAGTCATAATTTGTTTAATTATTTGCTTATTGAATTATGGTTATTTCTCTGATATTAATGTTTATAAGTCCTCTAATATATCTTAGCTTAATATGTTTTCATGGTTAGTAGCTTTTTGAAGTCTTTGTTAGCTTAAATTGGATTTTAAAAAGTTTAAAGGGGTGTTTAGGATAAGCAGTCTTAACTTCAGTTAAGACTGCGAAGGTTGTTGAAAGTTTTATCACTTTTGTAAACCTCTAATCTAGTTTAAAAGTCAGTTTGAATAAGTTCAAATTAGGTTTTAATAAGTTTAGTAGTTTTTTATCATTCTTTAAAAGCTCATAGCCTAAAAAGTTCATTTATCAGCTTAATTTTGAAATTCCTTAAATATCCATTTGAGTAGTTGTTTTTGTGGTCTTACTTTGTCCCTTAAGTATCAATATGAATATGTTTTGAAGACATTTTGCTTGGAATTGCCTTTTGAGTTCTTTTGTTCAAAAACAGTCAAGAAAACTGAAGATGGTTTGTTCTTTTGAGTCTTGTATTAGCTTGGAATTGCCTTATCTGTTTTTAGCTTATTAGAATTTTAAAGTGCTTATTTGTCCTTTAGCTAAGCTTAAAGTCTATCAAAAATGCTTTTTAAACTGTCTTTTAGAGTCTGATGTCCTAAGTCTTTTTAATGCTTGTGAGCTTATTTGATTTGCTTATTTATGGTCTTAAGTGCTTATTAGGGTAGGGTCTAGATTTGTTACGGCTTATTTGCTTTACTTATTACTTATTAAGTTCCTAAAAAGCCAAATCATTTAGCTTAATTTCTAAATAGTAAGTAATCCTATTTGTCACTTTTGATTAGCTTTTTATTGCTTATTATTAGGTTCTGTCAAAAAGTTCATTTATTAAAAGTGCTTATTTTAGCTTATAGATTAGCTTTTTCAAAAAAGAAAAATTAAAAAAATAATTTTTCAAAAAGGAAGTCACAGGGTTCGAACCTGTGACCTCTCCTTCACAACATTAACGCCTTACCAGTATGCCCTTGGGACTTTTTCGTTATAAGTTTGTCTAGTTTAATTCTTATAGTAGTTTAGGATTAAGCTTATTTTAGATTATTAATTTTTAACTGCTAATCTGTTTAAGCTCTTTGAGTGGTTTCTCTTAGTAAATCTTTAGAATTGGTTCTAGAATTTTTGTGGTTTTTCTTAGTAAGTCTTTAGAATTGGTTCTAGAATTTTTATAAATTTACTCATAATTTTTTGGATTTCATTTTATATTTTTAATCTAATTTTTAGTTTAAAAAGTGTTTTAATTAGTTTTAAAAATAATAATAATACAAAAATATATATTCTTTTTCTAAAAATTAGTTTTATCATTTTAGATTAAAAATTCGCATTTTGAGTTTTTAGAGTTTTAATTTGTCATTTTTAGATAATTAATTTGCATATTTAAGTTTTAATTAATTTTTAATTACTTTTAAATGACGTTAGTTTATTTAAATTTGCCTTAATTTTTAGTTTAGCGTGCCTTTATGTGCTTTTCCTTTGCGTTATTAGTTTTAGAATTCCAAAACCAAAACTTAAATGACAATCAAGCTCGATTTGCGAAATGAACATGAATTTCCATTCACCTCTCACCGAGGAGAATGATACCTGTGTTGATTACTTATTATTCTTTCCTAAGAATAATTTATATGATACTTTGCTTATGTATATGTATTATATATATAAATATATTATATTGAGGGGTTTTTGACGAATATCACACATCCTTTCATTGGGTTGCACATCATTCATATTGTTCGGGTGGGGTGCTCTTTCCAATTCACTTGTATCGCAATTACTCTTCGTACGGTTGTGCTCACTCTATTTTGTATTTTTGTTATGAGCATCCAAATAAGGTTTTAGGAATGAGTCATCATTGTTGTTAAGAGTGTTTCCATAGTCAGATTCCTCCTATTCTTCGTCGTTGGACACGATATAATCTGCCGACTCATCATTCCCCCATCCATATACCCAAGCATGACATAATGCACTTTTAGTCATTTGATCAATTCTTTTATCATTATGCCTTGAGTCCATCCATGCCATTAATTCATAATAGCCAGGCCCGTCTTTATTGTGGATGTTCTTGACATGATCCATGCCATCTCGAGATAGGGGAAAGTATTTACAAAAAAACCTTCTAACAAGTATGCCTCAGGCGGTGATCTTATTGTTCCCTTCACTTGACCACCATACTCTTGCAGTCCCAGTAAGAGAGAGAGGGAAAATATTTAAGCGTAGTCGATTAGTGTCAAAAATCAGGATTTTAATTGGGTCTAGTATTCCATGGAAATCAGCAATGTGGTCGACTACGTCCTCCTCCTCCATTACACCAAAAGTGTTATATTGCAATTCCATAAAAAAATTCTTGCTAAGCTTATTTATCGAATCGTAATCGAGACATGAGTCGAATTTTGCAACAGCTTTCTCCAAAACTTCTTTCACGGTGAGTTCTGTTATAGTATCTATCATTGTGTATTTTGTTTACCCTGAAACCAAGGTAAAAATATAAGTAGGATATGCTCTAGAGACAGAAAATAAACCACGAAGATCGAATGTGAAGGAATCGAATCTTGCTACTATATCAGGTGATTGATACACCATATTCAAACGATTGGAATACGCCGTATGGATCTTCTGAAGATCAGTACGTCATATTGAATTTGCAGAATACTCCGTATTGTATGGAAGAACAGAATACATTGTTTAGACTGCAGAAATCAACATGTTGTATTTGAGCTTAACCGATCTAAAAGCTATATCTCAATAAGCCACAAATAAGCTATAAGATCTATTTGGAAATAAGCTAGAAAAGAAAAGATTAGAGGATTAGAAAAATAATAATCTCAAGTAACTCCCACCTTAATAAAAAGCATCTTCATTAAATAAGCAAATAAGTTACTACAATAAACTAATCTAAATAAGCTCAAAAGCTTTTTACATAAATCCTAAACTATTAGAAGACCATATACTAGTATGTGTAATAACACCTACCAGCTAACAATATGAAAAGCTGTATCTGGTTCTATTTAAAGCCCAACAAGAGGGAGGGGTACATCGGTTATTTCACAAAGACGCGTTATCTGCCAGCTGCAATATTCCTTTTTGAGCCACTCTTGAGCTGCCACCTGTCCTTCAAAAAGCCTTGATTTTACGCGTTTTATACATCAGACCTGCACACTGCAACCTCAAACCGACACGCTCCACCTCATACCTTGGATCACGCATTTTGGACACATGTCGCCTCCTTATTGACCAGCCGTCGTCATAACCGCCACCTGGCCTGCCACCTTGTACTGAGCCTACCACCTGACAACCTCGGACTTACATGCCAGCTGACATGTCAGTCTGACAACCTCGTACCTGCATAATCAGCTGTCAGAGCTGCCACGTGGCAGCCTATGATTGGCCAACCGCTACAGATGTGGCAGCCACGTGGCAGCTGACGTGGCATATATCAAAAAACCCCAAGCCGGCTCGAACCCATGACCTTATGGGTAAGAACTCAATGCAACGCCCTTTGCCAACTGAGCTAGGCAGAGTTCTTGTTAAATATATGAAATATAATTTATTTAAGATGAAATACGAATTTATTTAAGCTTAATAAGAAGGGGTTGGGTTCAATATTATAAAGGGTCTAAAATAAATTAACCGGTCATAAAATTTATATTTGGGCCCGTTCTAGATGTTGTGGAAGCGAGTACCGATAGAATAGTAATTTAATGCTACTTTCAATGGAGTATTTGGGGAATTTTCCCGATCTTATTTGAAACTCGAAAAACGCGAAAACGTCTTCAAAACTCATCACTGAAAATCACTGTTTTTGCATTGTTTTCAATCCTTTGTACCTGCAAGACATAATAACACAAACCAAACATATTTTCAATATAATTACTCAGCTTGTTTTATGGTATTTGTAGTATTTTATTTGTATATTTAGGGACTTAAGAATTGATGTGTGTTTATGAACCATCATCACTCGTAAATTAAATGTTTTAATCATAGTTCAATTACTTTGAGTACTCGAGTAAAAATTCTTGTCATGATGAGTGCATGATGTGGTGCGGTTGCAACGCAAACGTTTTACAGCCCCTTGGCAGATTGTACCAATGGTTCTTGTGTAGTATAGGCAAGACTCGAAGGGTTATTATCATTCTCTGGGGGAATAGTTTTGGTAGGCTCGAATCATATGTTCACTAAGGTCTAAGGATTGATGGAAGATTATTTTTGTATTTTTTATATTTTTTAGAAAGTAAGTAAATCTTGGGTTTTAATAGGGGGTTGATTAAACTACTAACTAAGCTACTCCTAATTATGAAAGAAAAGTAAAAGGTTAGGGAAAAACTTGTATGGTTAAACAAACGTGTTTACCTAATCATGCTCTACTCCCTAATTATCTTTTTAGATTTTATTGCCCGTCACCCTCGTAATTTAATGTGTAAGTATTTATTTATTCAAACACTTAACTCGGAATCCACCCAAAGGTGATCGAGATATGAAGATCTATTCACATGTATCCTCTAACCTAGATGTGTTTCCTTAGACGTCTTCGTTATGCAATCAAATAGCTAGTTTTCTAAAGCCTAATGCGCACACCATTAACAAGAAGCAATAATAAAAGATCTAACAAGTAGGTTTCATGCGGTCATAAGCAAACACAATTTAATTTAGCCAAGCACGTTAATTGAAAGCGAAGAACAATTAATCAATCAACACATAGACATATTAAATGATTAAAATGGTAAAAGAACTTCACTTCAATTAAACAAGGAGTATGAGTGAGTACAAAAGGGTTTAGAACCCCTAAAATTCGACCACAATAGATGCTACAAAAATACTATACGCTTTTTCTCCTTAAAATATGAAAAATAGGGTTTGTATATATAGAGTTGATATCGTAACGTCGTCGATTAGAAATCCTGACGTCGTTAGCCCGCCGAATCTTCTATGGGATTCTTTAAGTCGGCTACCTTGACGTCGTCACAAAAGATTGTGACCTTGTCGCCTTGAAACTTTGATAGCATCGGAGAAGATTGTGACGCCGTCTCCACGCACTATAAACCCAAAGCTTCATCAAAATCTTATAGAGTTGTGTCCTTGTCTTGTTTCTTCCCAAATTTTGTTTCTTCTTCCAATGCTTCCCAAATGTTAAAATAATAAAAATAAACTACAATATTTAGGGATATTTGCATGATTTTGGGGGTTAAATGACCCCAAAAAAGTGTATAAAATGACATCTTATTAAGTACCCTTACACTTAGGATTTACTTGTCCTCAAGCAAATAGGCTTTTCTACCTAGTAAATAACAAATTCGGGGTCATTTAACCTACTCGATAAAGATAGTTTATGGCACAACCGGATAGACCTCGTAATTAAAAGCATGAAAATTATATACTAGCACCTCACATAAGTGTTTGGATTCTCTCTTTCACTCGATGTAATAATGAATTATAACATTTATAGGAAACGGGAAAAATAAAAACTCACTACCTATCATAGTACATAGATTACCATAATCTGGATAAAGTATCAAAACCTCCACCACTTTGGCTTAAGCACCTAGGAATTACTATCAAAGAGGTCTTTTAAAGGGTTGTAACATTAGGTGTAGGGTAAAGGAAACACGGTTAGGGATATGGGGGAATTTGACTGGTGGCAAGTTAATTATCTACGAGAATACATATAAAAGGCGTTGCTAAGCTAAGACTTGATGAAACTAGGACAAATATACACAACTCTATTCCTCAGGTTTACCATGATCCTCTAATTCATATTCCTTAGCATTAATATAATAACTGAAAACATATCACTTAGGTGCTTGAGGTATCGTTGCGGATCTATGAATGTGAGTAACATCATTCTAATGTTCAACATTTACAAGTTCATCCTCAGTATGACATTTGCTGGTACGTTTAGAGGGTTTGTGTATTTTGTTATTTACTCTCTTCTAGATCTACGGATTCTCGTACTTGATTATTGTAAGAAGATACTATTCTCTAGATACAAAATACATTGACAGTTCTTGACTTAAGTTTGTTAATAACAAGCTCCTATAGATTTTAACAAATTTAGAACTTCAATCAAGACTTAATAGAATTCATCCTATCTTATTACTAAAACAATGTCTTAAATCTAGGTTGGAGTCATATTGTGAGTGTTATACTTGAGCTACTAATCTTTACCTTGATAGATTTAGGTTGCCAATCAGTTAAAGTCATCAATAATCAAACAATGTCAATAAAGTTTGATTTTCCTTGTTGGGCATACCATAAAATTATGGTATTCCAAAATGATCAATATTGTGAGATAATCCCACAATTCATTAGATAAAATTCTACTATTTAGCTTTACCTATTTTCCAACTAAGTCAAACCAAATGGCATCAATAGTATTTCTAAGCCGATTACATGCTTTATTTAATCAGTTTTTGATCAATTCAATGACTTCATGCGTATGTCTGACAAGAAGACATAAACATTTAATTCTTACTATCAAGTCAATGACTTCATGTACATGTCTTAACAAAAATACATAACAAGTTAACGTCTTACTTTACGCTATAAGTCTTTTAACAATTAACGGACTTAATGTACATGACTTAACAAGAAGACATAACATTTGTTAAACTAAAGTAAATATGTGTAACAATCCGTTATTTCAGGTTATTTTACGACTTCATTCTTGCCATTATTTATTTTTAGGATTTTACGTATTTACTTTTAATTTTCATCGTTTAGTTAAATCGCGTAAACTAAAAATCAACAATCAACGTAAACGAGCACCAAACAAATAAAAATTTACGTCAAGCAAGCGTTATATTATTTTTACAAAAATAATAATTAACTTTTTATATTTTATTTTTATAAGTTACGTAAAATGATTACGTTTCGCATTTTGGAACCTTATTGCATGCAAGTAAACCATTCTACCTATCTATACTTAATCAAATACCCACAATTATACCCAATATCCAAAAATTATATATTCTCACATATACAAGCATATATATCCGGTTACATATTGATGACATCAAATAACATCACTTTTATAGCATCATTTATCCTATGTAATTAACCCATTTTGTATAATTATTGCAAAGAATTGTTACTTAATCGTTTGTATTTGAGAATTGCAGTAATTATGGAGTACTTGGTAAAAGTTAACTAAAAGGCACACATTCTTGAGCTTAAACGAAGAAATATGAAAAAAAACAGCTTCTGAAATCCAATACGCCGTATCCATCAAGGAAGATACGGCGTATCTGTGCCTGCACTTCAGTAAAGAAGACGAAGGAAACAAGATCAATACGCCATATCCAGAGAATCCTATATGTTGTATTCAAGCTATGGAAATAAAATATTCTGGAAGATATCGAACATGGTCCCTACTCTAAGAAACCCCTAATACGTCGTATCGAAGCCTTTCGATACGGCGTATCGACCTTTTTCCAGACCTTATAAATAGAAAACTCAAAAACGAGTTTTAAGTGTGCTAAATCATATTTTCGATACCTAAACCATAAAAGTCAATTTTTAGAGGAGAGGAAGAGCAGAAGAGGTCTTGCAGCGTAATTAACTCCATAGGAAATAACTTGTAATCTCCTATACTCTTGTAATCGTTTAGTTTTTGGTATCATTCGTTAACTCGGTTAGTTTATCTTGGCTAAATTATTATTCTTGTATTGATTATGACATTTGAAGGCTAATACCTTTGGGTATTATCTGTTATTATGAAGATCTGAATGTTTGGTTTGTTTATCTTGATTGCTTAATTTATCGTTGATTGCTTGTTTATGTTTATCAGTTTATACTTGTTTACGTGCTTTTGTATGCGACCTATCATTCAACTGGATCTAGTGATACGGACCAAGTAATCTAGATGTCGGGATAGCTCTCCATATAGTGATTTATACATCTAGATTAATAGGATCAAAAATAATGACCTGTCTTTGCCCTTTGTAAGCTTAGTTGGACCAACAGGTGACCTTGGGATCAATGAGTACGTTCTCGATTATTGGTAAAGACTTGGTTAGTGGACTACTAGTGTATGAATTTCCTTTAAGCAGTAAGTGGGTAAAGTCTCTATGAGTTAGGGTTTAACAAGATCACCATTACTTTAATCCCTAAGATAGATTATAATCAGCAAATAAGGTTGCTTTATGCGGATGCGTTTAATTGTCACAGAATTCTTCGTATCTAGGTTTCTAAGTCTTATAGAATGATTATGTCGCTGAGATAAAGTAATCATTCACTATATAATTAACCAATGTTCCAATTAGATTAATAATGGTTAATACAGTTTTCTTATATTTGGCTAGACCGCTCTTTTATCTTTTGTTAATTTGCTTGCATGTGTTTTAGTCACCACAAAATCCGTGCCAGTCTTTCAGGCTGAAAACCCCCTTCATTTATTAGATTTAAGATTAACATAGGTTTAGCATAGGTTTAACATAGAATAGAATTAACTTAGTTTAGATAACCAAAATATTAATAAATTGAAAGATTGTTTCTCGTCTTGTGATCGGACACCCTAATATCCACCAAGAACTTACCCACGATCGGGTACACTGCCTGGTTTTAAAGTGTTACTTTTTTGTTTTAGTTCAGTGGTAAAATATTAAATTTAAAACTTGAAACATATTAATAAAATTACATAACCACACAATCGATATCCGGTTACATATATATAAAACACACAAATGATATCAACTTTTGTTTCTAGAAGGATAAGTACAAGTTACTAGCAATTTCTAGCTACCATCTTACACACTCCATACTTTCTTACACAAAAACCATCCCCCCCCCCCATGGCTCCTCTTACAAACCAGACCAACCCCCCTCCAAAACCATGGAATTGTAAATGGTATTGCCAAGATATTTATACTATAAATAGCCTCCTATTCCAAGAACTCTCACACTTATTATTTCACTAGCAAAATTCACAAAACACTCTCATTCATACCATAAGAGCTCACAGCTCAATCTACAACCCTAAATAAATTCATAGTTTTGATTTTTCAAGTATTACAAGTGTACTAGTATTATTATTAGTGATATCTAAGGTGTTACAAAGTGTACTGGAAGCTTGTTTAGTTTATTACAAAGAGTTTATACAAGAAGAATAATTAGGGTTTTCTAAGAAAGTTAGGGTTTTGTGGAAAGTATTTAGGTTTAAATACTTGTGTTGATCTTGTGTATCATCTTCCTAAGGTCTTCTATAAACCTTAAACTCTTCAAATTATTCATTTCATATTTTATATAATTGTTATATAGTTAATCACCACTTAGATTTATTTTATAAGTTTATAAAATAAATATACATAAGTTAGTGTATTAAACATATTAGAGGACTTGTAGTAACAATATCATGTTAAAAGTTTATAAAAATAATTTTATAAACACTTAACCCAAACAGTTTGTTTAATCAGTAACCATACAAATTTTTATAAAATGTAAACATAGTTTATTCAAATAGTACATGTTTATACGAAACCGTACATATAAAGAACTCGAAAAACAAAGCTATAACAAAGAAGTTATGATATTTACAAGATTTCAATGAAAAGAGTTTTTATAAAAACTGTTAATATTCGAACCTGATAAAAATATAAGGATTTTTTTCTGTGATAGTACATCTCATGAGGAATCCAAATATGTAAAGAACACCAAAAACGAGATTATAACGAAGGAGTTATATATTTTACAAATTTACTATAAAAAATATTTTTATAAAAGTAGTTTTATAAAAACTGCATCCATTTTGAAACTGATAAAAATATATGGATCTTTTTTTGTAAAAGTACATTTAATGAGGATTTCGAATCTATAAAGAATTTAAAGAAAAGATCTATAACAAAGGAGATATGAATTTTTCAAGTTTACGATAAATAAATATATAAAAGTGTTTTTATAAAAGTTATTTTATAAAAACCCTTTTCTGAGCAAAAACTTATAAATTTTAATATCATGATAAAGTGTTAGATTATGTAATTATGAAACCATGTGTATAAAGTACACTAAAAATGGATTTAAAATGAAAGGGTTATGCTTTTTACAAGTTTTATATAATTAAATACATAGAAGTAGTTTTATATATTTTATAGAATCTGTAAAATTACTGTTCGTCAGTGGCTAAAATAATATCAATATAATATTTTGATATACTATCTTAATACGAAGCCATGGGTATAAATAACATGTAAAACGGGGTTAAAACGATAAAGATATAAGGTTTATAAAACCTTATGCACTATTTTTATACTTGTGCACTATTTTTATTTTTGTGCTCTATTTTTATGAAAGCAATTGAACTATTTATATAGTATTATTATATAAATACATGAAAGTGTTAAAAAATTATTATTAATTGTAGGATATTTGAAGCATAACACAATCGAATGACTAGTGGATTAGCCAAGTTCTAGAGAGAGAAAGTGAGAGAGAACTTTCTAGTAAGAGAAAATGAACTTGTATTATGTAAATGACTAACCCACCTCTTCCATGGCATGGAAGAGGCTTATATAGTAACAACAAAACCGGCCATAAGGCCTTAGTAGTGGGCTTACACGTTGGGTTTAATACCCGGCCCATTACCGAATGTTATACATTAACTACTTAACTACGAGCAACAATAAACGGTAAAATACACGGGGTGACCGAGTCTTTTTCTAATATCTAACAATCTCCCCCTAAGGGAGGTCACCCCAAAAAATACTAAATTAAGCTCTGTAATGTTGATCTTGTGTTCAGCTCGTAGTCTTTGATTCTTCATGCATTGATTTCTTTGTACATAATGTAGTGATCTTTGAGCTTAGTTCCTTTGACTTGTGTGATCTTTGAGCTTTCTTTGAGATCATCAGCCACAGTAAATCTCTTAATCATCCTTGTTGTGGTATTGCCTCCATGTAATGTTGTGACCTTCGGACCGGCATGCTCACACTTTTATGGATCATGATAGTACGCATCAGAGTTGCGGAAGCTGTGTTGTAGGTCTTTCAGTTATCATGATGTCTTTGATTAGGAATATTAAGTGTGAGCATGGGGTTGTGAATTGACATGTCTCATGCCATCAGCTGCTACCGTCTACCGTCGAGAATTCCTGCAAGTATATGTTAGTGATAAACAAACGAACGTGTCTTTGTTCACTTTCGTTGAATAAGGTTGCAAGAACCACGGTTCCCCGTTATTCAGTATAAATACTGCTTGTGATCAGGTAGAATTCTGAAGAATCTCCTTGACAGGGTTTCGCAGCTGCGCTAGCCGTTCTCAAACCGGAGCGTCTCAAAGTAGACAAAGCACGAAGTGAGTGAACCAGTGAATTAAAAATCCACTGATTAATGAAAAATTGATTTGATTTATATCATAAAATCAAATTTCATCAGAAACACATTTGTTTTGAAAGATATACACAGTCAATGTGCTCGAAAATCAGTTGTTGAGCACATCGAAAGGTTTTTCAAAAACTATTCGTCAATTCACTGCCTGGAACAAGTTTGATTCATAAAGAATCGCACCATCGTTGCTTTCCATTTGTCACAAGTTTGATCCATAGTGGATCTCACATGTCACCTACCAAGAGCTTGTTTGATGTTGGCTCTAGAAGGATTTCCATCTTCATTGTGAGTACTTTCGTATCACTCGGATGTTCTGGCAATACCTCAAGGATAATGCGTAGGACTCTTAGAATCTTTACTTGTTGTCACAGTGTGTGATGAACAAGCATAGTTTGGTTATTTAGTGTCCTACAAGATTTATGACATCTCGTGGCTCTAGACTCAATCATGCACATTTGGTTTTTAGTAGTCGGAGGCTGGAGCAGAGTGCCACCTTTTCAATATCGTCTAACTCGGAGTGAGAGAGATGATAGAAATGCGTTGATCTCCATGAGAAATGAAACAAGAATCCTTTGAGGGATCTTGAGTGGCTAGGAAGGGTTGTGCAGCGTATCACTGGGTCCATGATACTTGTCTTCAATGTCAGCAATCAACCATGTGATTGTGACAGCATATGAAGTAACCCAGTTTCTGCCTAATGTCAAAGGAGGGCTGCTTTCTTTTCACCCTTTATCTTAACATTTCTTTTTCATTCTTCAACCCCTTTAGTGCTTACCGAGACTTCATTACTAGTACCTTGTTGGGTGTGTTCCAGTACTAGCTCTATCTCAGTCCGCACTATTCCTTTATTCTTACATTACTCCTTTTGTAATCATACCTAAGGACTTTTACACTAACTAGTGGATTGTCCCTGGGTAGATCCCTCCGGCTCTAGCGGGATCATGGGAACATGTACCTAACCTTACCATCCTTATAACTCTGTTAAAGTAAGTACAGGGTCAGTGTTTTGGTACAGTTCACTTCGCCATAAAACTATTGAAAGATCAATCAAGGTTCTTATGATATAGATATCAAAGCCATTATACCTTGATTGCTTTGATTATTTAAAAATGCTCCACCTCAACAAGTGCGTCGGTAATCGAAATTGTTTGTCACAAGAAGGGAGGAGTACCTGCTTAAGTCTTAATAGATCACATTTTTATCAGATTTAATATTTAAATCACATTTTCTCCCCTGATCAAAAATTTCAAACCCTTTGAGATTTAGGATCTCAATTGATTTAAATATGTTAGAAAAATTTAGGAGAAATGTGGTTTGATTAAATACAAGCCGATATTAGAACCGATATCTGATCCTCCTCAATTAGTGAGGGAGTCTGTTAGTGTCAGGTATGATAGGTTGGAAAGATTTCGAATTTAATAAAAAATTCATAAAAATTCATACCCTGACACATAACGTACTATTACTACACTACTATATAATGTACAAAGTTAATAATAGATTACACATCATATTGACCTTTAAAATGGAATGGCGATATCATTCCGTTCTCTGAAGAAGTCTGTAGTCAATATCATGAACACGTCCACCAACAAAGCATTCCAGATTCTGGTAGATCCTTCTCGTCTTCAGTCGCCTTTCAATTTCCGCTATGAACTCTTTGCTCCTTGTCACGTCCTTTTCAGTCCAGAATCACGTTTTCATATCCGGATTGAGCCGCTTGACCTTGAATTCCGTGACTCTGTAATCTAGTGCTTTCAGAATACGTGTCAACGTCCTATCACTGAACTTGTATATCTTATTGAACCTCATGATCTTTCGGTTATTGTTGTCTACCAGGAACACTACTGCTCGAGGAGACTCAATGATGGTATAATCATGCTTGAACTCATAGCCTGTTGCATCCCATCCTGGTTTAGTGAGCTTCAACTGTGTCTGGTAGCTTTCAATGCCGAGTTGAAAGTCTTCAACCCTCTATCGAATCACCAAGTTTCGGGTCCATTGCTTGACAGCAATAGATAGCATCCATTTATCTGAACCCAAAAGATGATCGAGATGACCTTGCAGAAGAAACAGATTCAGGTCTTCAAAGTTACTAGGATACAGGTTCTTGAAATCTTTTTTTGCAATCGTGTGTTCTTAGAAGTCAGCTCTTCGAAGGACAATTTCGCTCAAGTAGTCATACCTGTATCTTGAGTATGCTTTGATTCTGACGACACTGAGAATCCGCATATGTGTTCTGACATCTTTTTGACGCGACAAAGAATCATGTCTATCAATATAGAACTTATGTCGATTAAACCACCAGTGAGAGATGCCATATTTTGCACTTATGTCATAGGTGCAAACATCATCCATCCACATTTGTTCTGGCACTAGCAGTTCAAGCCCAAAGTCAGGATAACTAGCAGCCTTCATCTTGGAAATTGTTAGTGTAGGATTGCTTCCCTTGCTGCCATATCATAAATACTCCAAGTCTTTATTGAAGAAAAATTATGGTTGAATAGTGACATAACTTGGAGGACCACCGAGAGACAGTGGTTGGTTAACATCGACTCTGACTTAATCTCCTTCTGGATTCGTCCAGTCAATCTAATCTGTGAACATCTTGTGACACTCCTCCATCTGGAACTGAAGGTGAATGACATCTAGATAGAAGGCTTTAACAACTTCATAAGCCTGCCCTTCGAAATTTGCTTGTGTAAGCGTAGTCTTGTTCAGTTATCGGCAGTACCATTTCATGAAATTCGTCATGTCTCCAGTCTTTGCAAGTAATGAGTTCTTAATAGGGGTTTCATAAGTTGAAACCAACGTAGACGCCCAGTAATGAGTTCTTTACAAGTAATGGTCCAAGCCGGTTCAGGAGTCGCTGGTCTTTGCTCTTCAGGTAGTGGTTTCCACTAGTCTTGTCTCAAGTCAGCTTTTGGTAGGTGATCATTCCAGGATTCTTCATCATCAGACAAATGTACCTGCTCGTCGGGGATGGAATCATCTTGCATTAGAGAATCTGTAGGAGATAACTCTTGAGCTGCCATAAAATTAGTTGACTCGAATCTAGCGTCAGATGTAGTCCAAGCCATGGATTGATGTATGGAGGCCGCAGGCTTAGACGAGCTTGAAGCCTCACTGCCTGCTTGCTGAGCAGATCTTGATGCACCAATAGACAGAGGAGGAGGAGGTGGTGGCAACTGAGAGGATCTTGATGTTCCTGAAATACCTGGAGTACTAGATGCACCTACTAGAGGATGTGAAGGTGGTGGCGGAGAAGGTGGAGACCCAGAAGGAGTTCTTGGAGCTGCACATTTCTTTCTTTTCTTCTTGCGAGCTTCCTCCTGATTAGCTAGACGTTGATTTGAATAATCTAGCTCTAATGACTTCTGCAGAGCCTCATACAAGTCATTGTGAGCCTTATGAGCCTTGTAAGAGTTGTCTTCAAACACTTATTGTTAAAGCATTTCCTTCATATCAATGATGGGTAGATCCTTGAAGCAAGCTCGAAGTGGAGCTTGCATTGTCCAGTCTACTGCATCAGTGACTATCTCATCAATTGCTTGGCTCACCTTGTTGGGAATATTGAGATTCTCCAAGTTGTACAATCGGGTCCCTTGTTTGTCTAACCTTTCCTCCAAGGCTAAGTTGTTTTGTATCAGATCCACCATATGTTGTTCCAGCTCACCTATGCGACTTACTAGGATTGGATCTGCGATGCTTTGTCATGGTTGAGGAGGTGGTGGAAAAGATGTTGTTGTTGTGATTATTGAGGTTGTTGCTGTTGATGTTGGTAGTAGAGAGTCGGATTGCATCGTCATGAGATTAATAACCGGAGTGGTCATTAGGGGAACCGAGGAAGTGCCTTGATGAATGGGGACTGAAACCATTGACTGAACCTCTGTTTCAGCATTCATTTTCCCTGATTCTTCTTCATGTGGCTTCTCCACAAAAAACTAATCAGTAAAGCTGAGATCTTTATCAAGGTTTTACAGAGAAGAGAGGGTTCCTGTAGAGCTTGCAGGTCCTTCTAGAATCACCTGATATTTAGTTGGCAGTTTGAGGTTCTCCTAAACATTTGGGTAACCAGTTATGGTAAACTCCTCATCCATTTGCTCTGGTTTTTGCTGAGATGAAGCATCAGTGGCCTCTAAGTCCATGTGTTCACGGTTTGGTCCATCATGAACCCCATGACTTAGTTGAGGTTGAGACTTTACAGCATCACTAGGGTTTGATCTAGCCTGGCCTTCATCTTGTATACTAGGGTTTGGTCCAGCCTGGCCTTCATCTTATTCACCAGGGTTTGGTCCAGCATGGCTTTCATCTTGATCTCTAGCATTGATCACAGGCACTTCCTCATCTGATTTTGTTTCACTGTCAGTCAGAGGTAGCTCAACATCCAAGGAAGGTGAGTCAGCCTATCCAGTGGGTTCAGTGTGCATGGGAGGGCGCCTTTGAAAGATAAATTGATCTACAGGGCTCTTATTTGTTGGAGTTTGAAGGGTGAGTAGATCGTGAGCAGCTTGTTTTTCAACGACTTTCTCTTTCCCCTTTCCTTTTACCTCTGGAAGCGGTTGATATTTCCCAGAGTCAGGCTCCTTCAATAACACCGGACGAACTGGTCCATGGGTTCGTTCTGCTTATTCCTTTAGACTTAGTTCCAGGGCCTGTTGAAGATCTGCTTCTTCATCAGTATTAGCAGGTTCCTCAACAGGAACACTTTCATCACTGGGCTCATCAACCAACTTGAGTAGACTTTTTAGCTTGCGTCTTTTTCCCACTAGTCCACCCTTTGATCTTTTTGCTGCTGAGGGTTCATCAGGAGTTTCCATAACTTGTTTTCGTTTCTTCTTTGAGACCGCTTTTGATGGTTGAGTAGGTGCTGGTTTGGATTTAGGTTGTTGAGTAGTGGTGGGCTTTGGTGCCTTGTCACTAGCGGGTTTAGTAACCTTAGCTGCCTTAGGTTTAGTGACATTGGTAGCATGAGAAGACTCTGTTGCTCCTCCTTCCTCAGCCTTGCCACGTTCTGCATCTAAAAATTATTGATACTTGGCAACATGCTCTTGGTAGTCGCCGTAGTAGGGTGCTCCTTTAATTTCATCAGTGAGTAGAGCATCAGGTATCGACATGCCAAATATTTCTCTACCATCCTTTCCAATAAACCTGAGAGTGTTCAGAATGCTTTCCTCATGTGAGTAGTAAAGAGGCGAACCAGTCCTTGGGTGAATGTTGTGCTTGATTCTCAGATGATGGATGATCAGTTTGGTGAACCTGACACTTGGAATGAGCAAATGAGCGGTCTTCTTCTTTCTATGTGCAGCCGTAGCTAGATTCTTCCTGTCAGTGAGAAACGTCTGTATGGATTGAATAAACTCTTCCCAAATCCTTTTAGCATAATCGATGTTAGAGCGGTGAATGATACCATAAAGTATCTGAAGCATTGGATGTCTTGGCATGTCATATCTAGCAGTTTTGCCTGTAAGGCACATGTTGATCATAGACAAGATGGCTCTCCATGGTTGATAGAGAGCATTAACAGACATTGTTGACACGTTCCTGAGTGTAATGGGGTATCCCAAAGTGTTGACATACTCGATAATTGTATCACTCGACGGTGGAGCCACAAAGGGATTGTTATCATTGGCTGGAGTGATATCGAGAGCATCTCTGAGAATATCTTTGTGAAGATTGAACCATTTCTCATCCAACTGACAACTGTACAACCTAGTAGATGAGTTAAAGCACATGGTGTCCCAAAAACTGCTTAATGTTGATAGCCGGAATCGTAGAGGATGCCGTGAAGGCCCTGAAGAAGTTGGTGCTCTTCAATAAGGCCACAACAATCAGGAAGATAGGATTCCTCTAAGGCTTGTGTACATCGAGTACGCAGTTTCTCTTGCCGATGGGCACCCACTTGCTTAACGAAAATATTTGATCATCCGTTCTGGTCAGTGGTACGACAGCAAGAGCTTGTTCCATGGGAGCATCATTCGCAGGAATGTTCAAGTCAGCCATAATATCTGCACAAGTAGATCCAACAGCAGGACATTCATACAGATATATGATGTTAGATGGGAGCAATTTCTCAAAGGGATGTCAACCTTGGAATAAGTTGACCCAAAGATATTTGACAAATCACTAAACCAATCTAATGACAACTTGCTAGATGATTCAATTAATGATCCTCAACTCGCTACAAAATAACTCGCTAGAACATACTAATAGAAACACTTAACTCGCTACCAAATTGGAAAATTTTGAAATAAAGGGTTAAATATTATAATTAATAAAAACTTCACTAACTCGCTATGGGGTAGCGAGTTTCCTGCACATAATTAAATAAGATAGGATATTTAACTCGCTAATGACAACTCGCTATGAATATTCTTATTAAAATACTTAACTCGCTAGAAATTTTGGAAAAATTGAAATAGCGGGTTGCATTTTAATATTATTATAAATCTTCCTCAACTCGCTACAAAATAACTCGCTAGAACATACTAATAGAAACACTTAACTCGCTACTTAGCACACATAGAACTCGCTAAAACCTAAAATCACTTATACGAGCAAACACGATCCTGGAAACACATGATTTATGCTTTAGACAACATCATCAAACATTTTGCAACATTCACAAACAACAACCAACAGCAAATACCTAATTTTTGACCATAAAAGGCAAACTTAGACACAAAAATCATCAATACCACAAATTAATGAAAGGCGATACGATTTAAGCATAAACAATGCATCCTTGGTATATTAACACCCTAACCCAGCAATAAAAACAGCATTCCAAGAACGTTTCAAGATTTAGATGATGAAACTTAGTCTAACACATTGATTCATGACCATTCATTGTGATTTAGACTACCATGTTTTAGATTAATGATGTTTACACTGTATAGAACATAAAACAAGAAGTACCTTGGCACAAGAAATTACAGAAATCATGAGTCAATCAAGTTTTAATGTAGCGAGTTAAGGCTAAAGGTTTTTGAGAGAAAAAGTTTGACTGAGAGTTTTGAAAGTTTGACCAACAGTAACTCGCTAACACCTTAAATACTATTGCAAGATTCACATATTAGCAGTTTTGGTCCCTACACTTTCAAAGTTCATAACTTTGAGGTATAATGTATGAATAAGGCTAGGACACATTTCAGAATAGGCACAAATGGTCCTTATAGTCTCATAAGCCTAGGAAACATTCAACAAATTGCACATAAGTTCCTATACTTACAAATGATTGACAATAATGGCCTTTTGAGTTAAAATACATTTAACTCCCTTTAATTTGTAAACCCGATCAATACAAAAACCTTTTACCAATTAATTATTTGATGAATTAAAATGCCCGTTAGATGTCATAAATTTGAAAACACTCTCCCCCTCAATCAATGACCCGTTTTCTATTGAAAGAGTTGTAGTCGTTGATTGAGTAACAAATTTTGAGAAATTCAAGTCTGATTAATTTTCAAACCACACTTTTCCACCGTGGGTAACACAAATAATTTTCTGAAGAATCATAGACAAAAAATCATTTGGTTAAAGAAAGAAGACTTCTCTTCTATATCAAGAAATAATGCACTGAAGCGTACATTAAGTCGGAATTGCATGGATATCAAGTAACCCATGCCCGGGAGAAATTAATCACCCGTTGTTAGGAACAGCCGTCTTTTTGGCGACATGCTTTCCTCATTGTGAAAAGCAGGTTGCAGTCTGAAATAACTGCAAGCCATAAAAACATGTTTTGAAAAGTTTGAACTTCCGTTCGAGCTTCATTTAAAGACCCGTGTCATTATTGAATGACATTTCAAGGTCCGTAAATTTTATTGATAACGGAAGACCGTGTCTTGAAAAAACTATTTTTTGGTTTTTCTTTTTTCTGATTTTTATGGTTTTTGGTACGGTTTTCTTATTTTTGTTATTCTTCTTTTTTGGAGTTAGTATTATACCATTTTGACATAGGATATAGGAGGACCATCCTTTACTCCTCTTCTCATTCCTGAAGACGTTTAAGGGTTTCCGGAGACATACTCTTCATACAAAGTCGCGGGAGTAGAAATTCGAACAGCTCTCTTGGTAATGCTTTGGTGAATATGTCACGAGCTGATAATCCGTCATCACGAAGTACAATTCAACCACGCCTTTCTCAACTTGCTCTCTTATAAAATGGTGTCGTATGTCAATGTGCTTGGACCGGGAGTGCTGGACATTATTGTAGCAAAGAGCAATGGCACTGCGATTGTCACAATACAGGGGAATCTTATTAAATGCAAAGCCATAGTCTGTAAGCTGTGATCTCATCCAAAGTATCTGAGCACAGCATCCAGACATGGCAATGTATTCAGCCTCTGTAGTTGAGATCGCAGTGCTCTTCTATTTCTTTGATGACCAGCTGACTAATTTATCTCCAAGGAACTAAGCACTTCCTGACGTACTTCTTCGTGTGTCTTGACAACCTGCATGGTCCGCATCTGCATAGGCCGTTAGTGCCATAGCGGTGTCTTTCGGATACCAAAGACCCCAATTAATGGTTCCTCTAAGATACCAAAAGACCCGTTTAAGTGCTTCAAGGTGCTTTTTGGTAGGCGAAGCCTGATACCTAGCACACATGCATACAACGAATACAAGGTCGGGTCTGCTGGCAGTGAGGTACATCAGGGAGCCGACCATACTACGAAAGCGAGTCTGGTCAACTGGAATCCCTAAGGGGTCCTCATCCAGTTTGAGTCGATCCACCATGGGTGTATCAACAGGGTCACACGAATCCATCCTAAATTTCTTTAATATTTCAAGAGCAAATTTTGATTGATTAATAAAAATGCCTCCGGGATTTTGAGAAACTTGTAAACCTAGGAAAAAAGACATTTGTCCCATCATTGACATTTGAAATTTAGAACTCATCTCATTGGAAAATATGTCACACGCTTTAGGGTCGGTCGAGGCAAATATGATATCATCTACATATATTTGAACAAGAAGAATATGTTTGCCTGTTTTCCGAGTGAATATGTAGGCTTCTATGACCCTTAGAAAAGGTTGTTGTCCAGAAGAAATTTGGCAAGGTATATACATTTGCCCGAGGAGCTGCTTTTAAACCGTACAAAAGCCGTTCTTCAGACCGATTAAATGTGTCGAATGGTCTGGGATCAACGAAACCTATGGTTGGACTACATTAGATTCTTCCTTCAACTGGCCATTAAGCAATGCTGTATTAACATCCATTTGATAGATGATCATGTTTTTACTTGCGGCATTGGCAATGAAGATTCAAATAGCCTCAATATGTGCAACCGGTGCAAATGATTCCTTAAAATCAATACCCTCCTCTTGTCGATATCCCTTGGCCACCAACCGAGCCTTGTTCTTCAGAACATCATCGTACTCATCAAGCTTAACTTTATAATTCCATTGAGAGCTATAATCATGACACAGTCTGGTTAAGGTACTAATTCCCATACTTAAGTCGATCATAGTGTGAATCTATCTTGCATAGGCTTGAGCCAGCACCTCTTTAGTTATTTGAAAATTTGAAGTTTCTTTGTTGACTTTTGACATTACAAAGTTATATAAGCACCACAAGGTATCGGTTGCTAGTTGTTTTCTAGTAGATACCGGCCGAGAGGGGTTACCAATAATATTATCCAGTGGGTGATCTTTGCTCTATTTTCTAATATGTTGAAGTGTTTGAGTGACATAAGGAGATTCTATTAAACTAAGATCCCCAGATGATGATGCTTCAAAACTAGGTTCCGGAGAAAATACGTTTATGAAGGGATCATTGTCAACATGAGCAAAAGGATTGTTTTCCATAAGAGTAGATTTAGCTGCAACGCCTTGATGTAAACTTAGACATTGTAATGCCGAAGATGACAGTAAATGACTTGGAGAAGGTACATCTTGATCAATGGTAGTAGATGAAGGTGTACTGGCTGAAGTGACTGTTTTTTTTTTTTTTAAAACTAAAACGTGGAGCAAGAGAGCCCCGGATCTTTCAACACGAGTGGTTCCAGGTATTCATCGAAACATTGAGTTGGAATTTAAATCTCTAAGTTCTTTATTTATGGGGGTACACAAAATACTAAAGATCAAACAAAAACATCATCTAAAAAATAAGTGCTGCAGGAACAGGATTTGGTATGAGGACATGAACTTATATGACCTAGGTGTCAAAAACAGTAGAGCGGGTCCTGTCAGAGTTGCACAGAGCAATTTGCCTCAGTTAGCTCTAGACTTAAACGTGATTAGTTTCCATAATTCATCGGGTTCTTTTGTTGTGGATTCTATAACCCTTTCAGCTAGGGTCATAAACAACGATTATTCCAATATCAGCTGGTGGTTGTATATTTTCCAAGATCTTTTTTTTTTTTGGTTGTCATTTGTAGGGGTAACAAGAGCACCAAAGATACGGAAAAAGGTAAGATCAGGCTTCTTATCATGCACCAGCTCATATAGGGTTTTGTTATGAAGAGTGTGAATAAGGGATTGGTTTTAGGTGTAACAAGAAGTAGCCACAGCTTTTGCCCATAGAAACATTGGAGCCTTAAAAAATATCAGCATTGTCCTAGCGGCCTCTATAAGAGTACGGTTTACGTCTTTCGACAATCGTTGTTCTCGATATGGGAGTACTTGGAAATGTCTTTTGGTGATAAAACCGAAACGTCTTAATATGCAGTCAAGTCTTTATTGACAAATTATGTGTCATTATCAGTACGGATGTATCTAATAGTTTTGTTGAGACCGACTTGTATTTGCTTTAGAAATTTGATGACGACCTCTAGGGTTTCATCTTTCGATCTCAAAAATTAACCCATGTAACCGAGCAATATCATACAACGATGCTAAGATTGTATTCTTCCCATTAATTGTTTGCATCCGCATCGGTCCACTTAATTCCATATGAAGGGTATTAAGTAACTTACGAGTTGGAGTTTTTGGGTTTTTGGTTTGTAGGTGTGCTTTTTGTTCTTTCCTAGTTGACATGCAGAGCAAAAGATTGATACTTTCTCAAAACTTTCATTTATGGTAAACCTTGACTAAGTCTTTCTTGCAAGTCATTAATGGTACTAAAGTTCAGTGGTTTACGACGATGCCATTAACCTATGATTTGTTCTTGAGGCCTTAGACAATTATGCACTTTTGGGAGCAAATGGGAGAGGACTTCATCATGTCTTCAACCGAGATAGTGTATAAATTAGAACCACGAGAACCTTTAATTAATTAAACATCATCCGTATCTCGAATGTAGCAAGAATGCTTCCTGAATGCAACTTCCAAATCAGAGTCACAAAATTGTCCGACAGAAAACAGATTGTTTCCCAGTCCTTCCACATAGTATACCTTGGGAATCACACTATCACCAATTACGTAATCTCCATAACCCATGATAGCACCAAAATTGTCATTCCCGAATCTAACTGTCCCGATGAACTTATTTACGAAATTCTTGAGCCATGAGCAATCCCCCGCCATATGTTTTGAACATCCTAAGTCCAAATACCAAAGGACGATCTGTACGACCTGCATTTGAAAACAGACGAAGATGAAGAGTTTGGAAAGTTAGATCCCCAATTTTGGTTGGGTTCCTGTTGGTTAACACAAGTAATGGCCTGGTTCTCATTTTGCTTAGCAGGTGCTACTTTAGGTTTAATGAGCCTAGTTAAAGGGGATTGTTCTCCTAAAGTGAATATTATGCTCGTGGGTCTCCATTGATGACCAACACTGGTAAGCATTTTGCCTGTGGGTTTCCATACTTGCCTAACTTGCTTAGGTTTCCAAACTTGCTTAACTTTGCGCACAACATTATGAATATTATGAATATAGGGGGATACCTTAACAGATTACAAATAATCAACCACACACACATTATGATTTGCAAAAATTAAACATTTGTTACATGTTTGGCAAACAGAATCAGAATTCTAATTAATTACAGTACGCTTAGAGCTACTATTAGAATCAACATGATTCATGGTTCTTAAGTTAGACTTATTTATCCTAGGGTGTTCTTCTAGTTTTTTCTTGTTGACACCTTTAGCTGGCGAGATCCTATTTTTCTTGGTATTGCTCCTAGGCTGTGATCCGCTAGCATTGGTGCAACAGTTTACTCCTGTAGAAGGAGGCACAGGGACATTAGTCTTTTGAGTGTTCAGTTGCTCTACATGTTTGTGTGTGTTACTATTTGACGTGTCACATTGTTCTTCAAAAGTAACTTGCTTTTTCCTAATTAAAGGGGTAGGAGCATGCTTTTTATCTCGTTGGTTAAAGGCTTTCGGACAAGTGCCAATCGCATATTCTAAGAGTTCCTGAGAGTGTTTAGTGTAACGGCAAGCAGAGACAATTGATCTATCTAAGGGTCTTTCAACCTTAGCTTCCTCTACTATTTCGCGAAGGGTTTCTACACTTTCCTTAAGATGTTTGAGATAATGTAGATGAACTTCCCTGTTGTTCCTATTGTGAGGGGGAATTGGTTCAACATCTATAGCATACCTACCGGGTGCAAGAACTCTTGGTTTTACAGACTCCATAGTGTTGCATTTCAGATTTTCATGTATTTGGGCTTTCAGATTCTCATTTTCAGTTAGCAAGGCCGTTGTCTGTTCTATATGCTTAGCACGCGTGATCTTAATAGAATCGTACAATTCCTTGTAATGTTGTTTAACTTTTTCATTCTCTGCCCTAAAAAGCTCATTTTGTTCTTGAAGAACGGGCTTTAGACATGATTGATTGATTGTGTTATGATAATCGTTGGATCGGTACAATGATTAGTTATTGTATGTTAAAAGTGATGATTGTTTGTTAGATTAGGTGATATGTTGTTTAATTTTGATTTGGTTTGGTTGAAATGAGTTTACGTAATGAAGATAATATGAATTAGGCAAAACTC
Organism: Tanacetum coccineum; assembly: GCA_026074375.1. NCBI lineage: Eukaryota > Viridiplantae > Streptophyta > Magnoliopsida > Asterales > Asteraceae > Tanacetum > Tanacetum coccineum. The sequence continues at coordinate 40,536 of BQNB010017703.1, read as the reverse complement.
AGTGAAGAATCTTAGACAAATCTCAATTTGTTGGAGACAAAATGCAGTGAAGAAATGAGACAAAACGCAGTCAAGAAATGAGACAAAATGCAGTCAAGAAATGAGACAAAACGCAGTCAAGAAATACAGACAAAACACATTCAAAATGAAATAGGCAGAGTCTCCCCTGGCAAACGCATATGGTCTTCAATTAGGCAAAACGCAAAGACAAATCTCAGTCTAAAGAGGCAAATCTCAATAGACAAAACGCAGTGCTTAGACAAATCTTAATAGACAAATCTCAATAGACAAAACGCAAAGACAAATCTCAATAGACAAAACGCAGAGAATACTCTCAATAGAACAAATCTCAATAGGACAAACTCTCAAATAACCTCAAAACGCGGCAAGAATTTGCCAGAGAGACAAAACACATTCGAGAAAAACACGACTTTTTCCACCTAAAAATCACCCTTTTGAACGTTTTTGCTTGGTTTCTTTTGTACAACATGATCCTAGAAGGCTATAACAACAATAAAAACACCAACTTTAACACCGCAAACATGAGAATCAAAGAGTGTCAAGAAATAAAGACCATAAACTCTAAAACCACCTTTTGAACTAATTAACCAAGAAAACGCACACACAATCTATCTAATCATCCCATGTGCTCTGATACCAATTATAAGATATTAGATATCATAACATAATCAATGATTTAGGGATTGGCCTACTTTGTAGAGAGAAAGTGTGTTCTAGTGAGAGAAACTACACTTGAGGTGTGTGTATTATAAAATGATCAACCAACCCCTTCCCATGGCTGGAAAGGGGTATATAAACATAAGTTTTATGCCCTTAAGTGGGCTATAGAGTGGGCTAACATGTGGGTAAGACCGGCCCAACACATAAGTCATACGGTAATTTAAACGATTACTATTTATAGGCTACGAGATAACCTCTGCTAGCCATTAACAAGGGTAACCGAGTCTTTTACATGGATTTTCATAATCCTAACATAACTGACTCACAAGCTTTTGGAAGCCTATCAAAAGTTTGATCAAGCATTTCAGAGCTTGGAGAAGTGAAGTTTTCATATTGCTGCTTTAAGAGATTCCTTTGAGTCTTTCTTGTAGCTGCATTCCCACCAAATCTCTTTTCAACAGCTTCCAGTAACTTCTTAGCATCCTTTATAGAGTTAAACTTTAACTGATGTTCATTGGGAATGCTCATCATTAAAGTACTTTAGCTTTCACCTTTCTTCTCTGAGCCTTTTCTACAGCAGTTTGTACTAGGATCTTTGTTTCATAACTCTTCCACAACTTTTGTTTTTGGCAAGGTTGTACCATTCTTATGACATCCATATTGCATAGTTATCATCTGGATATATCTATTCAATCTCATCCTCATATCTCATACTCACTAGGTTTGAGCAGGGGAACTTTGGATGCAGCCACCATATGTGCAGACTCTTGACATATCTTTTAGTAAAAAACAAGTTTCTGCTTATTTACAGCTTTCCAACACTCTATTACCACTTGTTGATCCAACTTTAATCGATCAATTTCCTTAAGCTTGTTTAAGGTTTAGTTATATTCAGATAAATTAGCAACTATAGTAGAAAATGTTTTTGAAATGTATTAAAGATTATGTAGAATCTAATCTTTAATATTAAGAAGAATTATCAATGAAACAGTAATTCAATGAACATACAATTCAACAAATAAGCTCCAATATTATTAATGATAATAATACGAATATTCTATAGTATTAGGTTTACAGACCTTGAAGCTTATGATTAACATTTATAATATCTTCAAAGTGATAAAAGATATCGACTCTATGCCCTAGGACTTCTTTTTACACCAAGGAGCCATAGTCGGCTTACAATACTTTCCTAAGTATCCATAATCTTTTCTATAAACAAATAACTTAATACATATCATATAAGCAGTCCTAACTAATCAAACAGTACTAACTTATTCTCAGCAGCATTAACTTCATCTCTGAGCAGTCTTAACCTTGAGCAGTACTAACATTCACTAGCAGTAGTAACTTTGTACTAGCAATAGTAAACACTTAGCATATTTTCACTAGCAGTACTAATATTCACTAGCAGTAGTTTTTGTGTACTAGTAGTAGTAAACACTTAGCATATTTTCTTTGAAGTTCATGATCAGCACTAAATCCAGCTAAGCAACATTAACCACAAAATGAGCAGCAAGCAATTCAAACAACATCAAGAGACTTTTAATCCCAACATAAAGTATGTAAAGTATGGGATGATTGGGAAGTTGACCGTTACGGAAACGCCAAGTTAGGTTGTTGTTTTTTTATCTATGATCAAGACGTTGTAAATATTTATGTCTTTATCATGATAACGGTCGGGAAAAAGTGTCTAGCAACTTGTATTTTAGACTTAATCTATTTGTTTCGTAATTTTTATTTAACATCAATTTAATTCCCTTTACTAATCATTAACCAGGGTTTTACAGCGAATGAGGATGTGAACGAGCGTGCATGTCTATATGTCGTTAAAGCCATGTATGATGTCTCGCTACTTGTTGGGTTTATTATATTGGTGAAAAGTTGATAGATCCCTACCCTATATCATTCTTCAGCCTAACCCTTGGTTAAACTCGAATGAGGATGTGATCGAACACACATGTCTATTTTGTCGTTACGGGTATGTATGTGTGCTTCAGCTGCCTTGTTGGTGTGGTACTTTTGGTGAAAGATTGTAGAATGATCAACCCTAAGCATTATCTTAAAAACATCATAGTTTCTTTAAAACTTGTTACCCCTAAGCTTTTGTGTGGAGATGTGTATCCTTGCCCAAGTTATGATAGAATACTGTCACGACTGAGCAATTAAGCGAATTAGTTAATGTTTAAACATAGAATAGTTGAGTTGATTTGAGTGTTTTCATCTTTATATTTCATGAAGGTGTTGGTTGTGTACTTGTAATAGATCAACTAAATGCTTTAACGGAAAAATATCCTTAGGGATACATTTTTATAGATTCTAAGGTACTTGAGGAAATAGGATTCACAGTGGGGGATATTCCTGATGACAATCACAAATACGTCTATTTTTATAGCATCATTTATCCATGTATTTAAAACCATTTTGTATAAATATTGCAAAGACTTGCTTACTTAATGTTTGTATTTAAGATTGCAGTAAATTTACGGAGTATTGGGGAATATTAGCCCAAAGGCGCGCATTCTAGAGCTTAAATGAAGATCTTTTTGAAGATTTGCTATTCTTGACAACCTATAGTCATATCATCAAGGAAGATACGGCGTATCATGCATGCACTCACAAAGACCACAAAGGAATAAAGATCAATACGCCGTATCCAGAGGAAGTCAATACGTTGTATTGAAGATATAGTATGTGAATATTTTGTAAGATATCAAACGTGGTCCCTACTCTAAGAAACCCCTAATACGTTGTATCCAATCCCTTGGATACTGTTACATGATATCATTTCATCACATAAAACACAAAAAGTAAATAGACAATCTTAAAAAGAGTAAGAATAGAAAGAGAATAAAAGAGAGAAGATGGCTACTTGCACTTAGAAAGAAAAATGAGAAGCAATACCCTCTCTACACTTAGAGAGGGCTTTATATAGTACATAGAGTGGACAAGCCTTGTGGGATTTCTTATGGGTCTTTTGAACCGGACCAAACTACAAATGGGCTTTAAGCCCGACAACTAGGCCCAATTAGCTTAAAAGAGATTCCCGTTATTTGTTTTCCTAAACACGGCTCGGGATTGATTAATGACCATACTTTACAAAAAACACGGCTAACAATCTTCCCCTAAGGGGTGGTCATTCAATTATGGATCCTTTTGTGACGACTTGAGTCTTGGAGTCTTGTGTTCTTGGGAATTCTTTTGAAGATCCTTTTGCATGCTTGTGATCATGGATCTTGATCTTTAACTTGATATCTTTTGACAAAATACTTATATCGCGGTCTTTGGCTTTGATTTGTCTTGACTACTGAGATCTCTAAATCTTTATCCTTGAGTCTTAATGCGCCTTTTCGATTTGTGATCTCCACCCTCATGCTTAAGGCTTGACAGCTTGCTAAACAATCTCCCTCGACTTTCCTTAACCCTGATTACTTATTACTACATCATGGTAGGGAGTATACTTTATCACTTATAAGATTCTATCTTTGTCTATTGGTCTAGCAATCTTTTCAAAAAGTTTTTTGGCGGAAGTGCTTGTACATAGTAGAATGCGGAAGAGATTGATAGTTTGAGCTTTCATCATGTATATATCTTTGTCGATTGAGCATGAGGTCTTGAATCTTGACTCCGCTAAAATGAGGTTGTAACGCTGTCACTTATACCTGAAAATTGATGTTAGTGATAAACAGCAGATATACACGAATATGGCTTTGTCATTCGTCTTGAGTTCGGTTACATTAACCTCTGGTTCCATGAGGACCGTTTTACAGTATAAATACTGTACCTGTGATCAGGTAGGTTTAATTTAGAAGAACCTCCTTGACAGGGTTTCCAGCTCAAAGTATTAGATCCTCTAACGCAATTGCATTACATTCACCGTACTTGCTTGTTCTTATTAAAGAAACGTCTCAAAGCAGATAGCACAGTAAGAGTGAATCAAATAGTTACTATCTTTCTGATTAAGTCATCAATTCATATAATGTACCAAAATCGATATCCAGTTGACACAAGCTTGATTCATTTAGAATCTCGCAAGTCACCTACCAAGAGTTTGTTTTATGTTGGCTCAAGAAGGATTTCTATCATCGCTGTGAATACTAAAGAGTATCACTCTGATGTTCTGGCAATTATCACAAGGATAATGCATAGGACTTATTGATACCAAATGTTGTATATTGATGTACGACATTTTGTATATTGGAATTTGTGTCCTAGTGAGATTTTTGATGGATCTTGTTGGCTCTAGACTCTGTAAGTGCACATTTGTTATTTGGTTATCGGAGGCTAGAGCGGACTGCCACCTTTTTAATATCAACGATCTCGAAATGAGAAATCCGATAGAAACATGTTGATCTCCGTGGAAATGAAATAGAAATCTTTTGAGAGAATCTGAGTGGCTAGGGAGGGTTGTGCATTGCATCACTGGGTCCATGATGTCAGTCTTCAATATCAGAATCAACTTTGTGATTACCGATAGATTATGTATTGACCTGTTTCTGCCTAGGGTTGCTATGGAGGGATCTTTCTTTTCACCCTTTATCTTACAATTTCTTTTTCATTCTTCAACCCTTCAGTGCTTAACTGGGACTCATGAGTAGTACTTGTTGTTGGGTTTGTTCCAGCATCGCTCCAATCTCAGTCGGCATTTCCCTTATTCTCATTTTACTATTTTTTTTCAATCATGCCTAGGACTTCTACTCTATCTAATGGAGTGTTCCTGGGTAGATCCCTCTGGTTCTGGTTGGGTCATAGAACGAATATACCTAACCTTAACGGCCTTATCTTTGAGAAACAACAGTTGGTCGGTCTTTGGTATTGCCATGAAGATCCATAAAACCATTGATAAAAAATCAATCAACGTGTTTGAGAAATCATTTAAGACACATTGAGTGTTTCTAGAGTTACCAAAAAGCTCCCCCTACACATATGCACCCTTATTATGAAAGAGTTTTGCACATGCGAGGTTTGGGAACGCACTTATAGATTGAAGATCGTATCCGTTATTAATCCGTATTGATCACATTTTAATCACTATTCTCCCCCTCAAAAATTGCATATGTGTTTACAATTTTTGACAATTAGTGAATTAAAAACAAGTTAATGTCTAAAATTCACATGAGCCTAACTAAGTCTTAGGAGAACATGAGTGCATGCAGAATGAATCATATTATTATACTCCCCCTCAATTATAGAATAGAGTGAAACTTCGGAGTAGGAGTTTGTTGAGCACACAGCTTTGAAAGAATTTGAAATTTTCTTTTTGGAAATATCTTGAAATAATTGTGCTCAACAAGAAAATGATGTCAGATGTATCTTATTAATTATAATTTCCTTAGTGCTTCTCTTGAGCATTCAAAATTTTGAATGTTTATATGACATTGCTCAACACCGAGAAGATATAAACTTCCTGTTGTGTAGGATAAATAGACATAAATGAACATTTTCCTTTCTTTGGAGACCGAGTCCTAAGCTGACATTTACTTAGAAGTGTAGAGATACAATTTGAATAGGACCAGTTTTGAAAGCATTTGAAACTCTCGCTCGAACATCTTTTATATACCCGTGTCAATATTAATCAACGTTTCTAGGTATGTAAATGTTATCGATTGTCGAGAGACATGTCGGAGAAGAATATTTTTGGTTTTTTTTAAATTTTTTTGATTTTGTATTTTGCTTTTATAGGTTTTATATTTTTGTATCTTCTTTTTCAAAAATATTTATAAATCAAAATAAAGAGAAAGATCAAAAATATTTACAAGTCGAAGATTCCATCAGCAGTGATAGCTTGTTACTAGAGTTGAAGTAGATGAAGTTGAATCTTGTTGTTATTGACGTTCATCGGATGCATCAGCAGTAATAACAGCGAAGACACTTGAACAACTTGATTTTCTCCAAGTTTGAATAATACGTCGAACAAATTACCGGAATGACTTTCCCAACTCTTTACATGACGTCCAAGGACTATCATATTACTGAAGCGAATGAGGGAGAGAGTGTTGAACACAGAATTTGAATAATTTTTGAAAATCCTTTTGTGAAAAACTTATGTTCAACTGTTTTGAAAACAAGAGATTTCTCTCCTTTATAAGGTAAAGCGCACTGAAGCATACTCTCCCCTTTTATTTGAAGCTCAGGTTATGCACTGAAGTATACATAAGCCATAGACTTGCAGTTTAGAGAACAGCAATCGGATAGATAGAAGTATGTTGTTTCCTTAGTCTTGATAACCTGTCAAGAAGAGAAGTATAAATCAGAAACCCTTTGCTTGTTAGGTTCTGAGGGATTAGAAGTACTTGCATTGTCACACACAGATTTTTCAGACTGATTCTCGGTGTTACTGGATGCAGTTAATTTTCAACATAGGCAAAAAATTCTTCAGTTGGAATCTACGAAGGAAAGTTCTAGGTTTGCTTGCCTAGATGATGAAGATTCCTTTGGACCCAAACTCTTCGTTTCTTTGATTTGCCTTATGTTTTTTTGATTTTTGACGTATTGAGACATTGCACTTTGGTTATCAGCACGAGAATTCATGTCATTCACATAATTAAGCACACAGACATCATGATTGGCAGTAACTAAACATTGCTTACATATAACATAAACAATTTCGTATTTAGCATTTCGAATGGCAAGCGTAATGTTATTACATTCAGATGACATGTGCTTCGGATTTAGCATTTCTTCTATTTTCTCGATGTTATTCGAGAGGCTCATTATCTTAGACTTAGATGGCACCTATCGTATTCGAATTGCTCCTAGGATGTGGTTTTCTAGTCTTAGCAGTGTTGTTTTACTTGTTAGAAGAAAACCTGTTGAGTCAGAATTAGCTTGTTGCTTATGAATAACATTTGGTTGTGAAACAGTGATTGGTTTTTTCCTAACGCTTGTTTTAACGGGTTTGTTAGGGACAACATTATCTACCCTAGAGGTCTTAGAAGGATTAGTCCTAAAGATTCTAGGGGCAATCACATTAACAGTTTGCACAACTTTCGATTCTCGTATGGCAGGTGCCGAGTTTGAAGTGATGTATGGACTCATCATTCTCTTATCATCTTTGGGAGAACCGAGGATTTTAGAAAAGGAGTGACAAAATAAAGTTTTGGTTTCTTAAGCAGAAGGACGGTGGTTTTCCAAGATTGATTGCTTTGTTAACTAGTATTGTTTCGTACCTTTTGTGGTGCCTTTTGGATCAGAAACCTTATCAAATAACTCGGCTCTTAGTTTAGCATTTTCATAGATGGTGTCATACAATTGTTTTTGCAAAGATTCAATTATTGAATTGGTCTGAGCTTGTGTTACTTTGACAGAATCAAATAGGTTCTTATATGTTGTATTAAGATGTTCATTTTCTTTTGCATAACTCCGAACCTGAAATTCTAGCGACCGTTCTATCTTCAGTTTCAGAGACCCAGGTCAATGGTATTTGATGCACATTGAGTTCATACTCTTTACCCTTAGAGATACTCCCACCTTGAGCTTGAACATTTCATCTGTTGTTGCATGTCATTATAAGCTTTATCATACGAAATCTTGGTCATATTTGCATTCTTCACACTTTTGTGTATAATTATTCCAAAGAACAGCGTATTCTTTTCCTTTTTAATGATGCAATTTTCAAGTTTTTCTTTCGTACGATCAAGCTCAGTTTGGAGATCAGTATACTGCACTTCATGAGTAAGCATATTGAATATATCATGATCATAACAATTTTCATCTTTGGGTACCTCAGTTGATCTATCTGAGTCATAGACAGGAGCATTGTCAGACTGAGTTCTAGCTGGGAATGCTTGCTGCAATGAATCCTCTGAAGTGCAGTTCACTTTTGCTCTCTCTGTTTCTTATTGAGCATCTGCAGTAGTCATGAAAATCAAATTCCTCTGAGTGCGCTTATAGATCCTGTTTTCTCTTGAGCAAATCTGTAGCTGTTGTGAAGATAAGCAGCACTTATGTTTCCATACTTTACTGTGCAGTTGCTGGCATAATGACCCTCTCCTCGGTAGTTGTAACACCTTATTAGATTACCATTTTTACCATTACCATTACCCTCAGCCGGTGCTGTTTCAATATTTCCATTCCCATACTGATTTTACATTCGAAACAACAACACCTAAGCCATTCATCTTTTCAACATTTTGAATACCGATTCTGAACTGCATTTTGCCCAACTCATTTTCCCCCCCCCCTCATTCCGCACAGCAATTTTGTCTACCTGATTCCAAATTTGTCATCACCTTTGCATTATTGATCTCTTGGCTCATGTTCTTATCCGATTGTGCAATGACTATTGAGAGAATTAATGAAACGTCTTTGGTTGTCGGTTTGTTGACTGGTGTGAATTGAATGCTTTAGTCATTAAAGCAAGTGCCTTGTTCATTGCAGTTGTGGGATCTGAACTGTCTTCAAGATTCTGCATTGGTTGTGGCATGTAGTTCATGTTGAATGAAGGTTGTTAGACAAAGTGGTTGTTGGGTTATGGATGTTGTATGTAGGTAATATGTGATGATTGATCTGGGTGAAACGGTGTAACGAGTGTTTGGCATTGATGCCAAAGGCATCATGTTGTTGTTGCTAGTCGTTGTGTCTCTAATAGCTTGGAAGTCTTTGTTGTAGTCGACATTGCAAAAAGTGATGTGAAATGATAGAAGGATCTTAAGTGGATAAAGTGATCATTGTTGTGGATTGAAACCAATTAACGTTCATGGGATTTTACAAGTCTTAAATTTAAACCGAGAAAAGAATTGAATCTTTCGTGGGATTTTACAGAATCAATAAGAAACCGTGAAACAATGATTAATTGTTGTTGAAATCGTTGTTGTAGTAAAAGAATTTGAGCTTTTGTTAACGATTGATGAGACTTAAACGACGACAGTACACAAACACTATTTAAAGTAATGGTTAACTAAAACACTTTTGAAAAAATAAAAACTAAAAATGAAAATGTGTGAAAAATAAAGGGTAATATTGAAAAAAAAAATTTAACCTAAGGACTAGTGGTGAATTAATTGAAAGTGAAAGGTTAAAATTAAAATTGTTTTAAAAACCTAAGGTCTAATAGTATTAATATTTATTAAACTAGGGTTTATATGTTAGCTCTTTGAAAAATAAAGGGTAAAAAATTGCAATTAAAGATTTTAACAAAACACTATTAAACCAACACAAATCATGCAATACCGTTTTTTATTTCTGTTTCATCTTCTTCGTTGGAAAATAGTAATAAATATAACGATTCATTATTCCATCTCACGGGCACGAACGGTTATCGACGGTAAAAGTGAATACATCACGTTGATCGAAAAAGTATCACGATCACAATGGTATAGATTAGAAGTCCCGTAATGAACCGTCACTCGAAATCGAAAAACCCGAAATTACTTAAAAACGTGTATAGTTTGATTCTGCTGAGTTGCTAATTCGGTTCATGAAAGAGATGTGCTATCCGGTGGTCAAAGACAATATGCAAATCCGGTTGATAAGTTGAATGGCTATCTCTGGTTGTCAAAGGAAAGAAAATGCGTATCGGTCACAACTAGAATGCGTATTCCGGTTACAACTGCGAAGTGCGTATTCCGGTTACAACTACCAAATGGCGTATACGGTTTAAGCTTGATGCTGCGTATCGGTGCTTCAAAGTGTACTAAGTCATGTGTCTTTTCTTTTGTCTCTATAGAAACCAACAAAAAAAACCTACGTCCGTGCTTTTGTTGGTCTTGAAACAGAACGTGTAAGAACAAACAAAGAAGCTAAAACTTGGAACGGTGGTTCCTTGTTGTTTTCAACCCATGGACTGCAAACAAGAAATAAGCTACCCAGCTTGAAGATGTTATAAAAAAGCTCGAAGGAACGCGGTTCACACCACAAAAAAGCTTTAAAAAAATAAGCATTGTCCACACAATAAGCCACGATGAGGACACAACCAAGCTGTTTGACCACGAATAAGCAACAACATAAGCTCTTTTATGCACCACACCAAGGAGTAAGTCACGGAAACGTAAAAAGAACTACAACAGAAATGATTTGAGTAAAAAGAAAGAAAGAAAACGATAAAACACGTTTTTAATGAGAAGAAAACGTTTTTAAGATTTGAACATATTTAAACGTTTTCAAAAATCTAGCCCAAAAGGAGATGTAAGCCAACTTAGATCAAATGTAATATTTATATATGTCCTGATGTAAAATAGCACAATTGTACGTGAAAAAAAAACTACATAATCATTCGAGATGAAAGCTAAGATTTTGTGAGAAAGAAAAACACACAAGTCAGCCGTGGTTTTTCAAAAAATAAGCTTGAAAAATAAGCAATACGACCACAAAAAATATCATTAACCAACATTGGCTCTTGATACATTGTTACATGATATCATTTCATCACCATAAAACACAAAAGTAAAATAAGAAAAATCTTAGAGAGAGAAATAAAAAAGAGAAGATGGTTACTTGCACTTAGAAAGAAAAATGAGAAGCAACACCCTCTCCACACTTGGAGAGGGGATTTAGCTATACATAGTGTGGAACGCTTGGGGCTCGCCCCCCCTTTTATGGGTCTTTTGACTGGACCAAGACTACGAATGGGCTTTAAGCCCGACAAAATAGGCCAATTAGCCTAAAAGGAGTTCATTAACTCGTTTTTCTATACAAGGTCGGGATTGATATCTGACATCCCTTTACAAAAAAAACACGGTAAAGATCGCACGTAAAGACCGACTTCGCAGACCCTATACATACAAAACTCGAAAACGAGTTTTAGTGTTGCTAATCATATTCCTCGATACATAAACCATAAAAGTCGATTTTCAGAGGAGAAAAAGAGCAAAAGAGGTCTTGCAACGCATTCCAATCCATAGAAGACAACGTGTAAGTCCATATACTTTCGTAATCGTTTAGTTTTGGTATCATTCGTTAACTGGTTAGTTTTACCTGGCTAAACAATTACTCTTGTATTTATTATTATGTTTGAAGGCTAATACCCTTCAGGTATTAGCCATTATTATGAAGATTTGAATGTTTGGTTTGTTTATCTCGATTTCTGATTTATCGTTGAATGCTTGTTTATGTTTATCAATTTATACTTGTTTACATGCTTTTGTATGCGACCTATCATTCAATGGATCTAGTGTACGGACAAGTAATATGGTCTGGGATAGCTCTTATATAGTTGATTTATACATCAACCTATAGGATCATAAATATTGTCCCTGCTAAATTTGTGTTAGAATACGCTCAGGCTTAATAGTTAATTTGATATTGCAATTTGGTTTATTGAACGTGTTGACTAGTAAGGTGACTCTAAGATAATTCAAACAAATAACATTCTGATTCATTGGATAGTTGGAAAGTGGACTCTAGAGTATAAATCCCGTTAAGCGGTAAGTGGGTAAAGGTCTCTTATGAGCTAGGGTTTTACAAGTCTCCATTGCTTTAATCCCATAAGATAGATTATAATCAGCAAATAAGGTGCTTTATGCGGAGCTTTAATTGTGATAGAATTAATGTGTCTAGGTCTTAGGAAGAAGTCCCGCCTAAGTCTTAGAAAGATATGCCACCTCGAGCGAAGAAATCCATTGGAAACTTAATAAAACAAACCAACGTTCTAAATCGGATTAATATGGTTAATACAGGTTTTATTATAAGGCTCGACGTCTTTTATCTTTGTTATTTGCTTGGTGGAATCAGTGTCTTGAATTGATTGTAGTCACGACCAACCTGTGCCAGTCTCTCAGGCTGAAACCCCCTTTTTACCTGTTAGAATTGGATTAGATAATAACTAGGGCTGCATAGTTTGACTTAGATTAGAACTAACATACGATTACATAACCAAAATATAAATAAATTGAGATATTTAACTCGCTTCCAGTGTTGACACCCTACTTCCACGAATCTATCACCCGTCGGGTACACTACCCGTTAATGTGTATTTTTTTGTGAAGTCGCAAAATATAAATTTTAAAACTTTATTATCTAAATACACACACATAAACGCACACATCCGCTCTTTCTTCCTTTTGTGAATTTGCCTGCGTGTGTTTTAGTGTCTTGAATTGGTTTTAGTCACCACCAAACCCGTACCAGTCTCTTAGGCTAAAAAAAAACCCCTTTATCCATTAGATTTAGGATTAACATAGGTTTGATAGATTGCCTAACTTAGATTAGAAATACCAAAAGTATATAAATTGAAAGTTGTTCCTCGTCTTTAGTAGGATCGAACCCTACTTACCACAAACTCCCACCGACCGAGTACATTGCCCGTTAAAGTGTTGTTTTTGGTTAAGTCGGCAAAATATAAATTTAAAACTTGAATCATAATTAACCACCAACAAGACAAATCAGTGAAATCATATCTCTCCCTCTCTTACTCTTGTCGTGGACGTACTAAATTTAATCCTTAAAGATATATTGAGAAGTCAACCTACTTTAAATACAATTGGTTTTTAAAAAGCTCAAGCTCACTCTTATTTGCTTTGCTGATGACCTTATGGTATTTAGTAATGGGGATTTAAAATCAGTGAAAGTGATTAAAAAGAGTTGGAGGATTTTAGTAATGTATATGGGCTCAACCCAAATTTGAATAAAAGCAGAGTATTATTTGGGGGACTATCAAGCATGAAACAAAGGAATATATTACAAGTCTTACCTTTTGCAGTGGGAAATGTAAGCCAATGAAATACCTTGGTGTACTTTTGATAACCAAGCATAAGTGCAACAGATTGTAAACCAATGATTGAAAAAGTGAGGAAAAAAGTCTTGGACTAGAAGAAAAAAAATTTATCTTATGCCGAAAGGTTATAACTTTTAGCCGTTATGTTAGCATCAATGCAAAATTATTGGGGCTCCTCTTTTTCTTTTACCAAAATCTGTGATCAAAGAGGTAAATAAAATTCTCAAAGGTTTCCTGTAGAGTCAAGGGCAGTTGGAAAAAGAAAAGCAAAGTATCCTGGGAAGCTATATGTAAACCTAAGGAACAAGGAGGTTTGGGTCTGAAAAATCTTCAGCTGTGGAATGAAACTCTACTAGTAGGGGTGAGCAAAAAAACAGATAAAACCGAAACCGAACCGATAACTGGAAAAACCAAACTGAAACTAGGACCCGGATGGTTTGGTTTTTATTTTTATATAACCGAAATTTCGGTTCAGGGTTTCGGTTGTATCTGTTTTTTTGTTCTCACCCCTACTAGTAGAGTTTCATTTCCAAGCTGAAGATTTTCTGACCCAACCTCTTGTTCCTTAGGTATACATATAGCTCTCCAGGATTACTTTGGCTCTTTTCTTTTTCCAACTGCCTTGGACTCTACGGAAACCTTTGAGAATTTTATTACTCTTTGATCACAGATTTATGTTTAAAAGAAATAGAGGAGCCAATAATTTTGCATTGATGCTAACATAACGACTAAAAGTTATAACCTTTCGGCTTAACGAATAAATTTTTTTTTCTTCTCGTCAAAGACTTTTTTCCTCAATTTTTCAAACATTGTTTACAAATCTGTTGCACTTACTGCTTGGTTATCAAAAGTACCCCCCGGTTTTTTTGGTATTTTCCCACTGCAAAAGGTAAGACTTGTAATATATTCCTTTGTTTCATGCTTGATAGTCCCCCAAAATATACTTGCTTTTATTAAATTTGGGTTGAGCCCCTTACATTACTAAAAAATCTCAACCTCTCTTTTAACACTTATCATGATTTTAAATCCCATTACTAAATACCATAAGGGTCTTAGCAAAGAAATATGAGTGATTTTTAGTTTTTAAACCAGTGAGATTTAAAGCTAGTTTGCAGCTCAGTCATATCTCTTTAAGGGTAGTGTCTCATCTGCAGCGCTAGCAGCGTGTGTGCCAACCTGACCACCCCCCCCCCCCCCGAACCCCCCGTCACCACCCGCCGACACTGGCGCGAGACCCCCCCCCCCCCCCCTCTCCACGCATCCTCCCCCACGACCTCTGCTCCCGTCCCGCCCTCCCTCGTCACGGCCCATGTTAAATTAGCTCATGCATCTACTCACACGCGGCACTAAAATTATATTTTGCCGACTTAACCAAAAACAACACTTTAACGGGCAATGTACTCGGTCGGTGGGAGTTTGTGGTAAGTAGGGTGTCGATCACTAAGAGCAGGAAACAGTTTCATTTATTAAGCCTTTGGATTTATTTTCTAATCTAAGTTAGTCTAATCTATGCTAAACCTATGTTAATTAAATCTAATGGATAAAGAGGGTTTTTTTAGCCTAAGAGACTGGTACGAGTTTGGTGGTGACTAAAACCAATTCAAGACACTAAAACATACGCAGGCAAATTCACAAATGATAAAAGAGCTGATGTGTCGTTGTGTGGTGTTTATTTATGATAATTAAAGTTTTAAATTTATATTTTGCCGACTTAACAAAAAATAACACTTTAACGGGTAGTGTACCCGATCGGTGATAGATTCGTGGTAAGTAGGGTGTCGAACACTTGAAGCGAGGTTAAATATCTCAATTTATTTATATTTTGGTTATCTAATCTATGTTAGTTCTAATCTAAGTCAAACTATGCTAATCCTATGTTAGTTCTAATCCTAATTCTAACAGGTAAAAAGGGGGGTTTCAGCCTAAGAGACTGGCACGGGTTTGGTTGGTGACTACAATCAATTCAAGACACTTTAATCCACGCAAGCAAATTAACAGAAGATAAAAGAGCGGTCAGTCGAGCTTTATAATAGAAAACTGTTTAAACCCATTATTAATCCGATTTAGAAGTTGGTTTGTTATTAAGTTCAATGATTTCTTCTCTCGAGGTGATATCATTCTTAAGAATTAGGCGGGACTTCATCCTAAGACCTAGAACAATTTAATTCTATCACAATTAAAGCATCCGCATAAAGCATCCTTATTTGCTGATTATAATCTATCTTAGGGATTAAAGCAATGGTGATCTTGTTAAACCAGCTCATCAGAGACTGTACCACTTACGCTTAACGGGGATTTATTACTTAGTAGTCCACTTGTCTACTATCAAAGGAACCAGAAGTTATTTGTTGATTATCTAGGTTTCACCTTCTATTCAACACGTTCAATAAAAACCAAATGCAACTATCAAATTAAACTAGTTAAGCCTGAAGCGTATTCTAGACACAATTTAGCAGGGACCAATATTTATGATCCTTGATTTTTTGATGTATAACTTCACTTATGACGAGCTATCCCAGACGTCTCTACTTGGTCCGTTATCATAGCTCCAGTTGAATGATTGGTCGCATCAAAAGCATGTAAACAAGTATAAATTGATAAACATAAACAAGCATTCAACGATAAATCAAGAAATCGAGATAAACAATACCAAACATTCAAATCTTCATAATAATGGCTAATACCTGAAGGGTATTAGCCTTCAAACATAATAATAATGTACAAGATTAATTGTTTAGCCAAGGTCAATAACCGGAGTTACGATTGATACCAACAAACTAAACGATTTACGAAGTATATGGACTTCTCCGTTGTTTCTATGGATTGGAATGCGTTGCAAGACCTCTTCTGCTCTTTTTCTCCTCTGAAAATCGACTTTTATGGTTTAGGTATCGAGAATATGATTTAGCACACTTAAAACTCGTTTTTGAGTTTTGTATTTATAGGGTCTGGAAGTCGGTTCGATACGGCGTATCTATTAGCCGTGTTTTTTGTAAAGTGATGGTCATTATCAATCCCGAGCCTTGTATAGAAAAACGTAGTTAATGGGAATCTCTTTTAGGCTAATTGGGCCTATTTGTCGGGCTTAAAGCCCATTCGTAGTTGGTCCGCTTCAAAGCCCCATATGAAAGCCCACAAGGCTGTCCACTACTTGTAGTATATAAAGCCTCTCCAAGTGTGGATGAGGCGTGTTTTTGTTGCTTCTCATTTTTCTTTCTAAGTGCAAGTAACCATCTTCTCTTTTTTATTTCTCTCTCTAAGATTTTTCTTTTTACTTTTGTGTTTATGGTGATGAAATGATATCATGTAACAAGTGGTATCAAGAGCCAATGTTGGGTTTAGTGATAGTGTTTTGTGGTTCGGTATTGCTTATTTTCAAGCTTATTTTTTTTGAAAAAGCCACGGCTGACTTGTGTGGTTTTTCTATTCTTCACAAAATCTTTACTTTTCATTCTCGAATTATTAAGTAGTTTTTTTTTCACTTACATATTTGTGGGGGGCTTATTTACCTTCAGGGAAATATCTAAATTAACTTTGATTATGTTGGGTTACATCTCCTTTTGGGCTTGATTTTGAAAACGTTTAAATATGTTCAAATCTTAAAAACGTTTTCTTCTCATTAAAAACGTGTTTTATCGTTTTTCTTTCTTTCTTTTTACTCAAATCATTTCTGTTGTAGTTCTTTTACTTTTTTCGGGCTTTATCTTTGTGTGGTGCTCTTAAAGAGATTATTGTTGTTGGCTTATTCGGTGTTCACACTGCTTAGTGTTGTGTCCTCATGGGGCTTATTGTGGCCTGGAAAGTGCTTATTTTTTTTAAGCTTTTTGTGGTGATAACCGGCTTCCTTCGAGCTTAGTTATAAGTTCTTCAAGCTGTTGGTTAGCTTATTTCTTTGTTTGCGGTCCATGGTTTGAAAAACAACAAGGAACACCGATCCAAGTTTTTAGCTTCCCGTTGTTTGTTGTTACTCGTTTCTGTTACAAGACAACAAAAGCAAGGACGTTGGGTTTTTTTGTTGGTTTCTATAGAAGACAAAAGAAAGGACACAAGGACGTTAGTACACTTTGAAGGCACCGGATACGCAGCTTCAAGCTTAACCGGATACGCAGTTTGTAGTTGTAACCGGATACGCAGTTCGCAGTTGTAACCGGATACGCAGTTCTTAGTTGTGACCGGATACGCATTTCTTTCTTTGACAACCAGATTAGCATTCACTTATCAACCGGATTTGCATATTTCTTTGACCACCGGATTAGCACATCTCTTTCATGAACCGAATTAGCAACTCAACAGAATCAAACTATACACGTTTTTAATAATTCGGGTGTTTTTTCGATTTCGCGTGACGGGTTCATACGGGACTTCTTAAATCTATACCAATTGTGATAGTGATACTTTTTCGATCAAGTGTGTTATTCACTTTTACGTCGATAACGTTTCGTGCCCGTGAGATGGAATAATGAATCGTTATATTTATTACTATTTTCCAACGAAGAAGATGAAACAGAAATAAAAAACGTGTATGCATGATTTGTTTTGTTTTAATATTGTTTAAAATCTTTAATTTCATTTTTTACCCTTATTTTTCAAAGAGCTTAACATATAAACCCTAGTTTAATAAATATTAATACTATTAGACCTTAGGTTTTTAAAACAATTTTAATTTTAACCTTTCACTTTCAATTAATTCACCACTAGTCCTTAGGTTTAAATTTTCTTTTTCTTTCAATATTACCCTTTATTTTTCACACATTTTCATTTTTAGTTTTTATTTTTTCAAAAGTGTTTTAGTTAACCATTACTTTAAATAGTGTTTGTGCACCGTTCGTCGTTTTAAGCTCATCAATCGTTAACAAAAGCTCAAATTCTTTTACTACAACAACGATTTCAACAACAATTAATCATTGTTTCACGGTTTCTTCTTGATTTTGTAAAATCCCACGAAAGATTCAATTCTTTTCTCGGTTTAAATCTAAGACTTGTAAAATCCCGTGAACGTTAATTGGTTTCAATCCACAACAACAATCACTTTACCCACTTAAGATCCTTGCATATCATTTCACATCACTTTTGCAATGTCGACTCAACAAGACATCATGCTTTTAAGAGCTCAACGATAAGCAAATCACACATGCATCGTTGGCATTAATGGCAAACACTCGTACACCGTTTCACCAGATCCAACTCATCACATTATTATACATACAACATCCATAACCCAACAACCACTTTGTCTAACAAGTTATTCAACATGAACTACATGCACATACCAATTGCAGAATCTTGAAGACAGTTCAGATCCACAATGCAATGAAACAACGCACTTGCTTTAATGATAAGCATTCTCAATTCAAACACCATTCCAACAAACAACAACCAAAAGAGTTCATTAATTCTCACAATAGTCAAAAAATTGCCATCGGATCTGACTGAGCAAGAGATCAAAATGCAATAATGGTTTGATGGCAATTTTTGGGAATCAGGTAAGACAATATGCTGGGCAGAATTGATGGGGTAATGAGGTTGGCACAATGCAGTTCAGATCGGGGGGTGATTCATAATGTTGAAAATATGAATGGGCTTAGTGTTGTTTCGGAAATTGCAAATCAGTATGGGAATGGAGATGTTGTTACAGCACCGGCTGAGGGTAATGGTAATGGTATCAATGGTAATCCGATAAGGTGTTACAACTGTCGAGGAGAGGGTCATTATGCCAGCAACTGCACAGTAAAGTCAAGGAAACATAATGCTGCTTATCTTCAGCAAAGCTACAGATTGCTTGTTGCTCAAGAGGACGAAGCACGGGATCTAAAGGGCACTCAGGGGAATTTGCGTTCATGGACTACTGCAGATGCTCATGAAGAACAGGAGCGAGTAAAACGTTGAATGCACTTCAGAGGATACATTGCAGCAAGCATCCACATCTAGAACTCAGTCTGACAATGCTCCTGTCTATGACTCAGATGGATCAACTGAGGTACCCAAAGATGAAAATTGTTATGATCATGATATATTCAATATGCTTACTCACGAAGTGCACTATACTGACTCCAAACTGAGCTTGATCGTACTGAAGAAAAAACTGAAAATTGCATTATTACAAAAGGAAAAAGAATACGCTGTTCTTTGGAAAACTTAGTACACAAAATGTGAAGGAATGCAAAATATGACAAATTCGTATGATAAAGATTATAATGACATGCAACAACAGATCGATATGGTTTGCAGCTCAGTTGGAGATCTCAAAATTACAGTTGAGGGTTAAGAGTAGTGATACTCAATGTGCATCAAATACCATTGACCTGGTGTCTCAGAAACTTGAAGATGAGAACGTGTCACTAGAATTTCAGGTTCGGAGTTATGCAAAAGAAAATGAACATCTTAATACATCATATAAGAACTATATGGAATTCTGTCAAAGTATACACAAGCTCAGGACCATTTCAATAATTGAATCTTTGCAAAAACAATTGTACGACACCATCTATGAAAATGCTAAGCTAAGAGCCCAGTTATTTGATAAGGTTTCTGAACCAAAAGGCACCACAAAAGGTACGAGAACGAATACTAGGTTTACAAAGCAATCAATCTTGGGAAAACCACCTTCTTCATCTTATAAACTAAAACTTTATTCTGTCACTCCTTTTCCAAAATCCTCGGTTCTCCCCAAAGTTGATAAGACGAATGCTTTGTCCAAACCAGTCACTTCAAACTCGGCACCTGCCATACGAGAATCGAAAGTTGTGCAAACTGTTAATGTGATTGCCCCTAGAATCTTTAAGACTAATCCTTCTAAGACCTCTAGGGTAGATAATGTTGTTCCTAACAAACCCGTTAAAACAAGCGTTAGGATAAAACCAATCACTGTTTCATAACTAAATATTATTCATAAGCAACAAGCTAATTCTGACTCAAACGGTTTTTCTTTTACCAGAGTAAACAACACTGCTAAGACTAGAAGACCACATCCTAGGAGCAATTCTAATACTGATAGGGTTCCATCTAAGTCTAAGAGTAGTTGCCTCTCGAATAACATCGAGAAAATAGAAGAAAACCAAAGGAATTCCCAAAATCCTAAGAATCAAAAGCACATGTCATCTGAATCTAATAACATTTACGCTGCCTTCGAAAAATGCTAATACGAAATTGTTTTGTTTATGTTAAGCAATGTTTAGTTACTGCCAATCATGTTATGTCTGTGAGTTAATTATGTGAATGACATTGAAATCGCGTGCTGATAACCTCAATTGCCAATGTTCAATACGTAAAATCATCAAAGAAACATAGGAAATGCCAATAAATCAAAGGAGTTAGGGTCCAAAGGAAGTCTTACTTCATCTAGGCATAGCAAACCTAGAACTTGTCTTAGGTAGATTCCAACTGGAAGAATTTTTGCCATGTGTGGAAAATTAACTGCTATTCCCGTAACACGAACTTAAGTTGAAAAAATCTGAATGTGACAAATGCAAGAGTACTTCTAATCCCTCAGACCTACAAGCAAAGAATGGTTTTGGATTTATACTTCTTTCTTGAGGTTATCAAGACTAAGAAACAACTTACTTCTATCTATACGAGTGCTGTTCTTCTACACTGCAAGGTCTATGGCT
This sequence comes from Tanacetum coccineum, assembly GCA_026074375.1. Taxonomy (NCBI): domain Eukaryota; kingdom Viridiplantae; phylum Streptophyta; class Magnoliopsida; order Asterales; family Asteraceae; genus Tanacetum; species Tanacetum coccineum. Next base: position 19,596 of record BQNB010017703.1, on the reverse strand, counting down.
TATGTATACTTCAGTGCATAACCTGAGCTTCAAATAAAAGGGGAGAGTATGCTTCAGTGCGCTTTACCTTATAAAGGAGAGAAATCTTCTTGTTTTCAAAACAGTTGAACATAATTTTTCAAAAGGATTTTCAAAATTTTTCAACAATTTTTGTGTTCAAACATCTCTCTCCTCATGTCGCTTCAGTAGATATGATAGTCATGACGTCAATGGTAAGAGTTGGAAAGTCTATTCGGTAATTTGTTCGACGAATTATTCAAATGGAGAAAATCAAGTTGTTTCAATGTCTTCCGCTGTTATTACTGCTGATGCATCCGATGAACGTCAATAACAACAAGATTTCAACTTCCATCTACTTCAAACTTAGTAACAACTAGCATGCTGTTTGGAATCTTCGACTTGAAAATATTTTTATCTTTCTCTTTATTTTGATTATAAAATATTTTTTGAAAAAGAAGATACAAAAATATTAAAACCTATAAAAGCAACATACAAAATCAAAAAAATTTAAAAAAAAACCAAAAAATATCTTCTCCGAATGTCTCTGACAATCGAATAACATTTACATACTAGAAACGTTGATTAATATTGGACAGGTATATAAAAGATGTTCGAGCGAGAGTTTCAAATGCTTTCAAAACATGTCCTTTCAAATTTTTCTCTACGACTTCTAAGTAAATGTCAGCTTAGGACTCGGTCCTCAAAGAAAGGAAAATGTTCATTTATGTCCTATTTATCCGACACAACAGGAAGTTATATATATTCTCGGTGTGGAGCAATAGTCATATTAAACATTCAAAAAATTTTGCATCTCAAGAGAAGCACTTAAGGAAATATAATTAATAATGATACATAGACATATTATTTGTTGTCACAATTATTTCAAGATAGTTCCAAAAAGAAAATTTCAACATTCTTTAAAGCAGTGTGCTCAACAAACTCCCACTCCAAGTTTTCACTCTATTCTATAATTGAGGGGGGTATAATAATATGATTCATTCTGCATGCATCATGTTTCCTAAGACTTAGTTAGGCTCAATGTGAATTGTTAGACATTAACTTGTTTTTCAATTTCACTAATTGTCCAAAAAATTGTAACAAATATGCAATTTTTGAGGGGTGGAGAATAGTGAATAAACAATTGATCAATAAGGATTAAAAACGGTACGATCTTCAATCTTAGCTGCGTCCTCAACATCGCATGCGCAAAAATCCTTTTTCATTTTATGGTGCATAATGTTAGGGGGAGCTTTTTGGTAAACTCTTAGAAACACTCAATGTGTCTTAATGATTTCTCAGACACGTTGTTGATTTTTTATCAAATTGGTTTTTAAGGATCTTCATGGCAATCACAAAGACAGACCTAACCTGTTGTTTCTCAAGGATAAGGCGCCGTTAAGGTTTAGGTATATTTCGTTTATGACCAACCAGAACTAGAGGGAATTACCCGAGGAACACTTCATTGATAGAGTTCGAAGTCCTAGGTATAATGAAAAAATAGTTAAAATGAGAATAAGGGAATAGTGCCCGACTGAGATGGAGCAGTGTGGAACAAACCAACAAAGTACTAGTCATGAGTCCAGTAAGCATGACGGGTGTAGAGAAATGAAAAGAATTGTAAGGAATAAAGGGTGAAAAGAATGAATCCCTCCATACAACCTAGGCAGAAAACCAGGTCAATTCATAATTATCTTGGTAATCTCAAAAGTTGATTCTTGATATTGAAGATCTGACTTATGGACCAGTGATGCTGCACTGCACAACCTCCTAAGCATCAAGTTTATCTCTCATAAAGATTTTATTTCATTGCCACGGAGATCCACATGTTTCTATCGGATTTCTCATTTCGAGATGTTGATATTCAAAAGGTGGGCAGTCGTTAGCCTCCGATAACCAATAACAAATGTGCCACTACAGAGTTAGAGCCAACAAGCATCCATCAAAAATCTCAATAGGACACACATTTCCAATATACAAACTGTCGTACTATCAATATACAAATGTGGGTATCATTAAGTCCTACTGCATATTTCCTTGGATACTTGCAGGAACAATCAGAGTGTATCATTGTATTACAGCGATGATAGAAATCTTCTTGGCAATAAAACAAATCTTGGTAGGTGACTTGCGAGATTCTAAATGAACTCTAGCTTGTGTCAACTGGATATCGATTTTGGTACCTTATATGATGATGACTTATATCAGAAAGATAGTAACTATTGGATTCATCTTATGTGCTATCTGCTTTGAGAGTTTCTTAATAAGACACAAGCATGTACGGTGAATGTAATGCAATTGCGTTCTAGAGGATCTACTACTTTGAGATGGAACCCTTGTCAAGGATGGTTCTTCTAAATTAACCCTACCTGAATCTCAGGTCAGTATTTAGATGTTAAAAAGGTCCTCAATGGAAACTAGAGGTTAGTGTAAACCCGAACCTCAAGAGAATGACAAAGCCTTATTCGTGTATATCTGCCTGTTTATCATAAACATCAATTTTCAGGTATAAGTGACAGCGGTTACAAACCTCATTTTCGACGGAGTCAAGATTTCCAGACCTCACTGCTCCAATCGCAAAGATATATACATGATGAAAAGCTCAAAACTATCAATCTCTCCGCAATTTTGATGTACAAGCACTTCCTCAAACGAACATTTTTTGACACGATTGTAGCAATAACAAAGCTATTATCTTATAAGTGGGAATTTATAAATAAAGTACTACTTCTACCTGATGTACTCTAGTACTCTGGATAAAGGAAAATGTTGAGGGAGATTGTAGCAAGTTTCAGACTTAACGCATTGAGGGTGGAGACAAAAGATCGCACGGCGGCATAAAGACTCAAGGAAACCTTAGAGATCTCAGTAGTCAAGACAAATCAAAGCCAAAGACCGCGATATAAGTATTTTGTCAAAAGATATCAAGTTTAAGATCAAGATCCATGACACAAGCATGGCAAAAGGATCTTCAACAGAATTCTCCCAAGAACAAGACCTCCCGAGAACTCAAGACGTCACAAAAGGATACACTAATTAAATGGACCACCCCTTAGGGGGAAGATTGTTAGCCTGTGTTTTTTTGTACAGTGATGGTCATTTCAATCCCTCGAGCCTTGTTTAGGAAAACGAAGATAACGGGAATCTCTTTAAGCTAATTGGGCCTAGTTGTCGGGCTTAAAGCCCATTTGTAGTTTGGTCCGGTTCAAAAGACCCATAAGAATCCCACAAGGCTTGTCCACTCTATGTTCCTATAATAAACGCCTCTCTAAGTGTAGAGAGGGTATTGCTTCTCATTTTTCTTTCTAAGTGCAAGTAGCCATCTTCTCTCTTTTATTTCTCTTTCTAGTTCTTTCTCTTTCTAAGATTTTTCTTATTTTACTTTTGTGTTTTATGGTGATGAAATGATATCATGTAACAGTATCCAAGGGATTGGATACAACGTATTAGGGGTTTCTTAGAGTAGGGACCACGTTTGATATCTTACAAAATATTCACATACTATATCTTCAATACAACGTATTGACTTCCTCTGGATACGGCGTATTGATCTTTATTCCTTTGTGGTCTTTGGTGAGTGCATGCATGGATACGCCGTATCTTCCTTGATGGATATGACGTATTGGTTGTCAAATAGCAACTTTCAAATATCTTTCATTTCAAGTCTAGAATGCGCGCCTTTTGCTATATTACCAAGTTATCGTAACTTCCTGCAAAATTCTTAAATACAAACGATTAAGTAACAATTCTTTGCAATAATCTATACTAATGGGGTTAATACATGGGATACATGATGCTAATAAAATAGAGTTATTTGATGTATCATAAATCCCCCACTTGAATTCCTAATGTCCTAAGTAGCCTTTAGAAGTCTATAGAAATGTATCCTAGGTATTTTCGTAAAGCATTTATTTGATTATTACAAGTACACAACCAAAACTCATGAAAATAGACCGATGAAAAACACTCAAAACATCATCTAATCTATGTGGTTAACATGTAACTAATTCGCTTAATTGCTCATCGTCATTGACGAGTATTTTCTATCATAAGCTTGGCAAAAAAAGGTACAATCTCCACCACTAAAGCTAAGGGTGGGTAACAAGTTTATAAAGGGTAAATAGGAGTTTTAAGATTCCGGCTTAGGGTTGATCAGTCTACAATCTTTCTCCAACTAAGTACCACTCCACCAAAGGCAGCTGAGCACACATTAATGGCTGTAACGACAAAATGACATGTGTGTCTTCGATCACATCCTCATTTGAATTTAACCAACGGTTAGGATGAAGAATGATATCGGGTAAGGGATCTTCTTAATTTCACCAATAGTATGATACAACAAGGTAGCTGCGAATGATACATGGCTGTAACGGACAGAATAGCATGCGCTCGCTACATCCTCATTCGCGTAAAAATGGTTAATGATTGGAAAAAGGGGAAATTAAATTGTTTTGTTAAATAAAAATACGAAAACAAAAAGATTATTCTAAAATACAAGTTGCTAGCACTTTTATCCCGAGTTCATCATGATAAAGACCATAAAATATTTTACAACGTCTTGATCATAGATCTAACAAAAAAACAACAACCTAATTGGGTTTCCGTAACGGTAACTTACCCAATATCCCTTACTTTAACATACTTTCTGTTGGGATTAAAAGTCGTCTTGATGTTGTTTTGAACTCTGCTGCTGCTCATGTTTGTTTGTGGTTATGTTGCTTCGCTGGTTTAGTGCTGATCATTGAAACTTCAATGAAAATATGGCTAACGTGTTTATATACTAGTACACAAAAACTACTGTAGTGATATTAGTATGCTTCTTCTAGGTGAAATAAGCTAAGTGTTTACTATTGTAGTACAAAGTTACTCTGCAAGTGAATGTTAGTGCTGGTCAAGGTTAGATACTCAAAGATGAAGATAATGCTGTGCAGAGCTTACTTAGTATGTTTGATTAGTTAGGACTTGCTTATATGATTGTATTAAAGTTATTTGTTTATAGAAAAGATTATGGATACTTAGGAAAGTATTGTAAGCCGACTATGGCTCCTTGGTGTATAAAAGAAGGTCCTAGGGCATAGAGTTCGATATCTTTTATCAATCTTTTGAAGTATTATTAGATGTATAATTCATAGTTCAAGGTCTTTGTAACCCTAATATATCGAAGAGTATTGTTTTATTATCATTAATAATATTGGAGCTTATTTGTTGCAATTGTATGTTATTGATTTACTGTCTTCATTGATAATTTTCATAATATTAAAGGATTAGATTCTACATAATCTTTTAATACATTCAAAAAACAGTTTCTACGTATAGTTGTGTAGATTTTATCTTAATATAACTAAACCTTAAACAAGCTTAAGGAATTTGATCTATTAAAGTGGGATCAACAAGTGGTATTAGAGTTGTTGAGAAGCTGTAAATAAGCAGAACTTGTTTTTACTAAAAGATATGGATCAAGATTCTGCACATATGGTGGCTGATCCAAGTTTCCATGCTCAAAAACTGGTGTGAGTATGAGATATGGAGGATGAGGATTGAACAATATATCCAGATGATAGACTATGCACTATGGGAAGTCATAGAGAATGGTGCAACCTTGCCAAAAACAAAAATTGTGGAAGGAGTTATGACAGAGATGCCTATTACAACTGCTGAAGAAAAGGCTCAGAGAAGATTAGAGGTAAAAGCTAGAAGTACTTTAATGATGGGCATTCCCAATGAACATCAGTTAAAGTTTAACTCTATAAAGGATGCTAAGAAGTTGCTGGAAGCTGTTGAAAAGAGATGGTTTGGTGGGAATGCAAGTACAAGAAATAAGACTCCAAGGAATCTATTACAGCTAGCAATACTGAAAAACTTCACTTCTCCAAGCTTGAAATGCTTGATCAAACTTTTGATAGGTTCCAAAGTTGTGAGTTCGGTTATGTTAGGATTATGGAAAAGCCATGTTAAAAGATCAGGATTACCCTGTTATCAATAATGTCTAGTATCGGTTATCAGTCGCTTAATCGTAATCGTTTAATTTCCGTATGACTTTGGGTGTTGGGCGGGGTCTTTACCACATTTTAGCCCTCTCTATCGCCCACTTAAGGGATACACTTATGTTTATATACCCTTTCCAGCCATGGGAAGGGGTTGGTTGAATCATTTTATAATACACAACTCAAGTGTAGTTTCTTACTTTGAAACACATTATATTCTCTACAAAGTAGGCCAATCCCTAAAATCCATTGATTATGTATGATATCTAATATCTTTATAATTGGTATCAGAGCACATGGATGATTAGATAGATTGTGTGTGCGTTTTCTTGGTTAGATTCGATCAAAAGTTTGGTTTTAGAAGATTTATGGTCTTATTCTTGACACTCTTTGATTCTCATGTTTGCGGTGTTAAAGTTGGTGTTTTTATTGTTGTTTAGTTAGGATCATGTTTGTACAAGAGAAACCAAGCAAAAACGTTCAAAAGGGTTCGGGTCTTGATGCGCTTTCCTATCCCTTAGCATGTAGGCTCTTCCCTAGGCATTAATGTTAGTCTTTCAGCACTGATTTGTATAATGCCCTTTTTCTCCACAGGCATGACAAATAACAGTCACTGGTAGTTGATTGCTTCCAATAGCTGGCCTCTTGTTTCGGCAGTTCTTGGTCAAATGGCCCACCTTGTTTCAAGTATTACACTTAACAGTACAAGGTCCGGGGTGATAGAGATTATATTTTCTACATAATGGGAGGTTTCTGGCATACTTATTATTCTCAGTAGGAGTAGCAGCATATGCTTTGACAACTTCTTACCTTCGGTTCTGTTGTGGTTGGTGATTGTTGTAGTGGTTGTTGGTGTTGGTGTTACGGTAGTTGTTGTTGTCGCGGTAATTGTTGTTGTTAAAAGTTCTTATGTCATCAAACTTTCATTTATAATCACTTGATACTTGCACCGGAGTGTGCTTTGTTACCTGATCCATTAGCTTTTGGGCTATGTTAATGGCTTTCGTTAAAGTTTGAGGCTTCGAGGCTGTAACATTCCCTTCAATACTTCTAGGTAACCCTCTGATGAAGGCTTCCAGGAGTTTCTTGGTGTTTGGTACCATGTTCGGGCATAGAACAACTAATTCTTGGAATCTTCTAACATAAGGTTTAAGATCATTTCCCTTTACAGTCAGATTGTAAAGTTTATCTTCCATCTTTCTAACTTCAGTTCGAGGACAATACTTGTTTGTCAAGAGCCTTTTTAACCCAGTCCATGTGATTTGATTAGCTTGATCTACTCCCATAGGTTGGGCGTACGCATTCCACCAGGAAAAGGCATCATCAGTAAGGGTACAAGTAGCAAATGTTACTTTGTTTTCCTTGGCACATTTGCTTCAAGAAAATACTGATTCGGTTTGTTCAAACTAGCGGATGAGGCCAACTACTCCTTCTGTACCATTGAATTAGAAAGGTTGACAGCTTATGAATTCTTTGTAGTTTCCCATTTTTGCTACAGGAGTTCCAGTAGGACCGGTGTTCCTGTTGGGATTACTAGTACCTGCCATTGATGCACCTTGTGCTTCCAGAGCCGCAATGACACTGTCAGCAACTAGTTTCTTAATGGCAGCTTGAGTCATGGCCGGTGCTTCAGATGTTGACGTTCTTTTGGGAGGCATTCTATCAACATAAGACAACACGTAATAAGAATGATATCACAAGTCTTAAAATGATTAAAGTGCAAAAATAAACATTGTCACAATAGTGATATCGAAATCATAGATAATTCATATCAAATAAGTATCTACGATTTATTTAGAAGTTAGGGTATGATTCATAATGATGACGAAGATGATGATGCAAGAGAGATAAGTCGGTATTATGAAATAACAAGGTATATAACGGGATTGCCATTGTATTATATCATGACCAACTTGCCTTTGTACTATACATAGTTAAGATTTGACAAGTGTTGTTATTTATACCACACATCCCGTGGCTAGGTTCTAATAAAATCGATAACTAAGATCTAATCTAATAGTCCGATGGTCCTTCTTGGCTGATCTTGAGTTCATTGATGGCATTCAGAAGACTTTCCTTATCTTCTTGATGACGAATCTGGATATCGTTGATGATGTGTTCTAGATCAGTAATTCTGAAGCGAGCCAAAGAAATTTTGTGGTTATTTCCCATCTGCTTCTCCTGAAGTTTAGAAGTTTGAGCACGAGCTTGTTGGAGTTCTGCTTCTAGATTGTCAAAGTCTTTTTGGATAATCACCCGACCTTTTCCGAGTCCTTCGATTTTGTCTTCTATGTATTCAATACGATCAAGAGAAAGTTCATCTAGATGATTCAAGATTTCCTCAATTTGCTCCTCGTGATGTTCCAAACTTGTCTTACGAGAGCTTTCTCCTATCTTAAAGTCTTGAGGTAGGGCAGAAGTAGATGAGGATGAACAACCTCGTTTCTTTGGTGGTAGTAGTCCTTCATGATGAAAGATTTATTGAGGATTAAGCATTGATGATTGAGGTATGATAGTTAGAGGTGGGATAGGCGATTTTTTAGCATAAAATGCTTGCATAACTTTCATGTAGGGATCATCATGAAAGAACGAAAGAGTTGGTGAAACTATTGGAACTACACCAAATGAGTTAAAAGAGCTAGAATATGTTTTTCCCGGTGAAGCTGGGACATAGTCCGGAGAAGCCGGAATAAAGTCGGGAAAGTTAGAGGAAAAAGCATCCTCAATACCGGAAGTAAGATGGTTGGGAGAAGACATCGTTTTGTTAACAACCCAACGGTAAATAACATAAGTTATTTATATAATAGTATAATAGTTATGTATCTTTACATACTATTCCGAAAATGTAGTGGCACGGAGGACTTTCTTGGCTAGAAAAAGAAAAGTAGTTATAGTTAAGGTTTCAACCTTGTTCTTTATAACCGTGGCTCTTGATACCAATCTATAACACCCTCATTTTTACATATAGCAGCGGAAGCTAATCTGGGATATTATTTCATAGTGCAACAGTCATAATCATAGAAAACAAATCGAAAAGAGACGTTTTTAAAAGATAAGTTACTTAGGCAATAATGTATCAGGATAGCATACAGAAAAATACTTGCATTCATAGTTTAAGCATGTATCCCCCTCGCGGGTTTATGAAACATTTAAAAGAGTTAAATACGAGGCTATGAACTCACCTTAACAGTACAGGGAAATCTGATTGATGGCAAAAGTATATGAAAGTAATGGCTTCGTAACACAACTTGGGTAATATGTCAAGTCTTAGTTTGATTGGATATGTTTTATGTCATAATGAAATAACATTTTGATTGGATTTATTATGGAAATATCGTATCACTGTTCGTGCCATCATAATTTAGAGGTCACGTAGTAAATGTTTGAGGAGCCAGGACACTTTAAATCGTAAATCCAGCAAACTCGTCAAAACGTATACCCAAATGAAACCCCTTACATGAAGCTCCCTAGTTATGTGATACATTATAGTTTTAAGTTTCTTCAAAAGCTAGAATAATTTATATATTTTTTTATAATTAATATAAAAATATAATATTTTATAAGTTTGCAAAATTGGTAATATATACCCCTGGTTTATAAACTTTTACAAGTCTAATCCTTTATATATAAAGTATATATAATTAAAACCTTTAACTTTTAAACTTGGCAAAATAGGTCCTTATAGTTATAACTTTAATAAAATGACATTTTCAGCCCCTTTAGTTATAAATTTCAGAAAGTTACGATATATACCCTATGCATGGAAATTTTGCAAAACAAGTCCAAAAAGCCATGCAAGCTTATTTTATGTTTCCAAATGATATTTGAAGGTTATAGCTTATTAAAATAAGCTAAAATAAGAAGTTTTAACGTAACAAAAGTTTAGAAAAAGGATTCGTTAGCTAGAAAATCAAAACTGGCCGTTTTTAGGGTTTTTAACAAAAACGCATGGGTTTGAGGATTCAAAGCTTCAAAAAAGAGTTCATATATGATCTTAAGAGTATTATGAAACTTATTGTATAGAATATAGGCTTATGAAACAAGATCTTAGGCTTACTTGTGCTAAAATGGGTCGAAATAGGGTTTTCGGGTTCGTACGACTAGTAACGACTTCAAGGCTTCGTTTTTCTTGATTCTTGGCTTCTATTATGAGCTTAGGGTCTTCTCTCGATCTTCTATTGCTGCTATGGAAGGAAAGAATTCCATTTTATGGTATGAGATGAGATGTGTGGGATGAAATGAAAGGTGTATGGAATTTGGCTATATATAGGCTCAAAAGACTTGGTGCTTAAGTTTTATTGGCTTCTAAAGGTTTGATAAGTATCCTATCTAGCTGAGGTGACTAAGGAGGGCTAGTATGGTGAGTCTTATAAGCTAGAAACTAGCTATGAAGTGTTGGAAGGTGTTTTGGAGGCCACGGCTAAAAGGGAGATAAAGAGGTGATCAAGCTACTTGTAAGCTACTTGGTTACTTACTTGGGGATGTCATAGAGGTGATAGGGTTCTTGCTTGAGGTGCTTGGTTGCTAGCTTGGGTGTAAAATGGGTCAAAATGGAAAGAAAATGGTGTTGGGTTGGTTTTTCTTTCGGGTTAGGGTTTAGGGTTTTAAAATGTGGATTAGGGTTAGGATTAAGGGTAGATTAAGGTTTAGGATTAGTGTTGGGACTGAGATTAGGGCTTTGGATTAAGGTTTAGGGCTTAGTTTTAGGTTTAGGGTTTAGTTTTTAGTTGAAAGTAAAATTAGGGTTTAGGGTTTTATTTTATGGTTTAGGGTTTTAAAACATGGATTAGTGTTAGGATTACGGATAGATTAGGGTTTAGGAGTCATGAATTAAGTACTTTTATCTTGTGTTAAAGTGGTGTAAAGTTTAAACATGGTTTAGATGCTTAAATGACCTAATTAGGTTTTTAGGCATGATTAGCTTATACATTGTGTATTCAAGACATGTACATTGATTTGGAGGGAAAATATAATTCAAATATTGTGCTTTGTACACTAGTACATATGTTTGAAGGCTTACACATTCATTTTATATGTATACATTACATATAATTAGGGTTTTGATGTAAACGTTAACGTTTAATGCTTGTTTTGATATAATGTTTTGAAAAGTACATTAAATGGTTAATATACTTAGTAAAAATAATATTAAGATATAGACTTGACATATTAGGATGTTTATATGATATAAATATAGATATAGATGGCATTGGTAGAGGTTGTGTGAGCTCGTTTACTTTAGAGATGCAAGTTACGTTGCATAATGAGATAAAGAAAAAAAATTCACTGTAAGAAGGTGATATATTTATAATAGATGGATATTACATTGCATCTAATTTAATAGATGGATATTTACATTGATAAAAATTGCGGATTGTTATACAGAACCTAGTTCTGAATAATCCTCTTCCCAAATTGTTATTCCAACCAACGTGCACTCAGCAAATCAACCACAAGAGCACATTGAAAAATTAACCAAGGATCATCTGTTTGACCAGATTATTGGTGATCCTTCCAGACCGGTATCCACCAGACTCCAACTACAAACCGAAGCCTTGTTCTGCTACTATGATGCTCTCCTCTCTTTAATTGAACACAAAAGTTATAAAGATGCATTAACCGAATCCTGTTGGATTGATGCCATGAAGAGCTCCATGAGTTTGAATATTTGGAGATTTGGGAGCTAGTACCTCGTCCAGATCAAGTGATGATTATTACCTTGAAGTGGATTTATAAGGTGAAATTAGATGAACTGGGAGGTGTTCTGAAAAACAAGGCAAATCAAGGAGCAAATGGAAAATAGAGTGGTTAAACTTTACTTCGTCGGCACAGAATATCAGCTGGCAGATATCTTCTCCAAGCTATTAGGACGATAAAAACTTGAATTTCTCATGTAAAAGGTTGGAATGCAAAGCATGTCTCTGGAAACGCTAAAAAGATGGCAGACGAAACTAAAGAGTTATGGTGGTATCTCTTCATGTATGCTATGTAAATATATAAAACCAGAAAAACACAAAAAGATTTTCATTTTTATAAAACTTTTCCAAAACAAAATACAAAAATATAAAATCAGAAAATACCAAAAATATGTTTTTTATGACATGTCTTCTGGCATCAATAATATTTATGGCTTTAGAAATGTCATTCAATAATGACACGGTGCTGTAAATAAAGTTCAAATAGAAGTTTCAAATGTTTTTTAAAACATGTCAAAAATGGCTTGCTATTATTTCTGATATGCAACCCGGTTTTCAAAATGAGGAAAGCACGTCGCCAAAAAGATGGCTGTTCCTAACAACAGGTGATTAAGTTCTCCCGGGCATGGATTACTTTATATCCATGCAACTCTGACTTAATGTACGTTTTAGTGCATTATTTCTTGATAAAGAAGAGAAGTCTTCTTTTTAACCAAATAATTTTTCTTTTATGATTCTTAAAAAATTATTTGTGTTAGCCATGGTGGTAAAAAGTTGTCTTTACAATGGATCAGTGTTTTAAGGAATTTCACAAAAAAGAAGATTTAAAAGCTAATTCAACCACTCAAACTATGACTACAACTCTTTAAATAGAAAACGGGTCATTATTTGAGGGGGAGAACGTGCCATCAAATAATCTTTTAAAACAGTCTTTCAAAATAAGTCAAGGTATATACGGATAAAGTTTTTGATAATGACTGATCACATTTTCCAGGGGAGTTAATTTATATTAACTACAAGGGCTTTAGATGTCATTTGTTTAAAACTTTGTGGACTTATTTGCAATTTGAGACTTAGTGAATTCAGGCTTTAAACTATAAACGACCAATATTTACAACACCTCATAGTTTGTAAAAAGGCTTAGGAATGTTTGGATATAATCACATTGTTTTAAAAGCCTTGAAGTGTTTCTGATTCAATTAATGCTCCCTTAAACGGTCAACCACTACGCTTATTCTTAAAAAAGGAGTAGAAATATTTGTTAAAAGAGGTATACATAGGTATGATGATACCTTTAGATAGTCATTATCCTGCAGGAAGAAATGTTTACATCCGAGACTTAGTTGACTTAGGTATTATCATTTCTGCTATTTAGAGGGAATAATTGTGACATTCGAGATTTAGCTAACCTTGGTGTTTCAATTTATATCATCACTATCTTGTAAGGAGAAATACGCTCATCAAGGACTTAATTGACTTTGATGTTATGGTTTTGAATTATTTATGTACTTTGAATATTTAGGCTTTATACATCGAGTCTTCTTTATGCAGCTTGCAAGAAATATTTGAATCTACTCAAGAAAGAATTGCTGGTTCGGGGGAAGCTAAGACAACTTCTATCTGGAGAGTATCGAGACAGACTACAGATTGCTAACATGGACAAAATGACTATGCCACTTTCGGTTTGAACATTTCAGGTCCTGTCTCATACATAATCTTATACATCAATAAGTGGTGTGGTAATCAGTGTTATGTGTTAGTTTATGAATTCTTCATGAGTTTCTCGTTAAACTCCAAATCATTTATAAACTTATCATAACTGACACTAACAGAATCTCTCATTAATTGAGGGGGAGCATATATAGGTTCCAATATCAGCTTGTATTTAATCAGACCACATTTTCTCCCAAATTTTCTAACATCTTTAAATCAATTAAGATCCTAAATCTCAAAGGGTTTAAAAATTTTGATCAGGGGAGAGAATGTGATTTAAATATTAAATCTGATAAAAATGTGATCTATTAAGACTCAAGCAGGCACTCCACCCTCCATGTGCCAAACAATTTTCAAATATCAACACACTTGTTGAGGGGGAGCATTTCGAAATAATCAAAACAATCAAGGTACAATGGATTTGATATCTATATCGCAAGTACCTTGGTTGATTTTCAATTGGTTTTATGGCGAAGAGAACTGTACTAAAAGACCGACCTTGTATTTACTTTATCGGAGTTATAAGGATGGTAAGGTTAGGTACATGTTCCCATGATCCCGCCAGAGCTGGAGGGATCTACCCAGGGACAATCCACTAGTTAGTGTAGAAGTCCTTAGGTATGATGTAAAAAAGGAGTAAAGTAAGAAAAAGGGAAGAGTGCCGACTGAGATGGAGCTAGTACTGGAATAAACCCAACAAGGTACTAGTAATGAAGTCTTGATAAGCACTAAAGGGGTTGAAGAATGTAAAGGAAATGTTAAGATAATGGGTGAAAAGAAAGCAACCCTCCTTAAACATTAGGCAGAAACCGGGTCACTACATATGCTGTCAGAATCACATGGTTGATTGCAGACATTGAAGACAAGTCTCATGGACCCATTGATACGCTGCATAACCCTCCCTAGCCACTCAAGATCCCTCAAAGGATTCTTGTTTCATTTCTCATGGAGATCAATACATTTCTATCGTCTCTCTCACTCCGAGTTAGACGATATTGAAAAGGTGGCAGTCTGCTCCAGCCTCCGACTACTAAAAACTAAAAGTGTACTATAGAGTCTAGAGCCATGAGATCATCCATAAATCTCATTAGGACACTAATACAAACTGTGCTTGCTCATTACACACTATGATAACAAGTAAGATCTTAAGAGTCCTACGCATTATCCTAGTGGTATTGCCAGAACATCCGAGTGATACGAAAGTAGTCACAGTGAAGATGGAAATCCTTCTAGAGCCAACATCAAACAAGCACTTGGTAGGTGACATGTGAGATCCATTATGGATCAAACTTGTGACAAATGGAAAGCAATGATGGTGCGATTCTTTATGAATCAAACTTGTTCCAGGTAGTTAATTGACGAATAGTTTTTGGAAAACCTTTCGATGTACTCAACAACTGATTTTCGAGCACATTGAGTGTGTATATCTTTCAAAACAAGTGTGTTTCTGATGAAATTTGATTTTATGTTATAAAACCTTCGATGTGTCACAAAAAATCTTTTCTGAGTGACACGCGACTGACCTTCAAATCAATTTCTCATTAATCAGTGGGTTTTTAATTAACTGGTTCACTCACTCTGTGCTTTGTCTACTTTGAGACGCTTCAGTTTGAGAACGGCTAGCGCAGCTGCGAAACCCTGTCAAGGAGATTCTTTGAAATTCTACCTGATCACAGGCAGTATTTATATTAATTAACGGGGAACCGTGGTTCTTGCAACCTTATTCAATGAAAGTGAACAAAGACACTTTTGTTTGTTTATTACTAACATATACTTGTAGGAATTCCTGACGATAGCAGCTGCTGACAAGAGACATGTCCATTCAAAACCTCATGCTCACACCTAATATTCCTAATCAAAGACATCATGATATCTGAAAGACCTACAACACAGCTTCCACAACTCTGATGTGTGCTATCATGATCCAAAAAAGTGTGAGTATGCTGGTCTGATGGTCATAACATTACATGGAGGTAATACTACAACAAGTATGATTAAGGGATTTACTGTGGCTGATGATCTCAAAGAAAGCTCAAAGATCACACAAGTCAAAGGAACTAAGTTCAAAGATCACTACATTTTGTACAAAGAGATCAATGCATGAAGAATCAAAGACTACGAGCTGAACACAAGATCAAGATTGCTAAGCTTAATTTTGTATTTTCTGGGGTGACCTCCCTTAGGGGGAGATTGTTAGATATTAGAAAAAGACTCGGTCACCCCGTGTATTTTACTGTTTATTGTTGCTCGTAGTTAAGTAATTAAGGTATAACATTCGGTAATGGGTCGGGTATTAAACCCAACATGTAAGCCCACTACCAAGGCCTTAAGGCCGGTTTTGTTATCACTATATAAGCCTATTCCATGCCATGGAAGAGGTAGGTTAGTCATTTACATAATACAAGTTCATTTTATCTCTTTAGAAAGTTCCCTCTCACGTTCTCACTCTAGAACTTGGCTAATCCACTAGTCATCTAATTGTGTTATGATTTCCAATATCCTACAATTAAGGTTTTAGATTTTTTAAGGTTAAAAAGGTTTTTATTATTAATTTAATAAAGAGGAATTAAGGTTTTTTTAGTGGGTAATTAATATTAAAAAGGTGATTTTTGGAAGTTAGTGGTTATTTAATTAAGTGGTTTAAGGTTAAAATTATGGTTTTTGAATTAAAAAGGTTTAACTTTAAGGTTTTTAAATAAACTACATTGATAAAGTTGCAATCTTTTGACTCGGTTCGTGTTAAAAATACAATCTTTCGACAAAACTTTCACAAAAACAACACTTCTTCTCTTCAAAACGATCCTTACAAATATTAATTCTTACAAAATCTACACTATCAAATTCACAATGGCTACTATGGCAGAGAACGTTATTGTTGCAAGTTCTGAAACCCGTCCCTCAATGCTCGAAAAAGGCATGTATGATAGTTGGAAGACCCGGATTATTCTCTATATCCGAGGAAAAGAGAATGGTGAAATGTTAAAAGACTCAATTGACAATGGTCCTTATCAATTTAAGTCAGAGATTACTATTAAAGAGACAAATGGAGTTACCAACATACGTCGTCCTCAAAAACTTAAAGACCTTGAGGGACAAGACAAGTTAAGTTATGACAGTGACATCAAAGCTGTCAATATAATTCTTCTTGGGTTGCCAGTTGACATCTACACTCTCATCAACCAATATCAAACTGCAAAGGAAATATAAGATCGCGTCAAAGAACTTATGGAAGGCACAAAGATGATCAAGCAAGAACGTGAGTCTATGCTATATGATAAATTTGACAAATTCACATCTGAGCCAGGAGAATCAATCCACTCTTACTATTTGAGGTTTACAAAGTTGATTAATGACATGAAAATGATTCCCATGACCATGTCACCTATGCAAATCAGCACGAATTTTGTGAATCATCTTCAACCCGAGTGGAGTAGGTTTGTCACAACAGCTAAACAAGCAAGAGATCTTCATAGTGTAACCTTTGATCAGTTGTATGCTTTCCTCAAACACAATGAAAAAGATGCTAAAGAAGTTCAAGACATACGACAACGATTCTTGGAACCACTTGCTTTGTTGGCAAAAACCTACAACCTACCTCCTTCATACAGCAGTCATCAAACACAATATCAAGCTTCACCATCTGAAGTTTATCAACCATATCAACACTACCAATCAAGCACTCTAATAACCTAACAACTTATTCAGTCACCTCCACTTCAGAGCTATGCACCTATAGTCATTTAACAACCACTAACATATCAACCTAATACCGGACTTGCTATAACAACCTTTCTTCCAAGTGATGATCCAATCAAAAGTCTTAACAAAGCTATGATCTTCTTGAGTTCGGTGTACCGCTTAAAATTTCCTCCCACGAATAACCAACTTCAAACTTCGTCTAATCTAAGAACTCAAGCTACACTTCAAAATGGCCAAGTTCCTGTTCAGAATGTTCAAAGTAGATAGTCTCAAGGTTATATGGGCAATGCTAGAAATAATCAAGCTTCAGGAGCACGAGTTATCAATACAGTAGGAAATACAGGGGAAAATCAACCAGGGGTAATCAGATGTTATAACTGCAATAGTGAAGGTTATATGGCTAAGTAGTGTACTATAAGGAAAAGGGTGAAAGATTCTGAATGGTTTAAGGAAAAGATACTACTCGCTCAAGCACAAGAAGCAGGGGTTGTATTGAATGATGATCAACAAGATTTCTTGGCTGACAGTTTGGAAGAAACATACGACTGTGCCGATCTTCAACTACAAGCTACACTAAATTTCAAGGCAGACCATGTTGATGCATATGATTCAGACTGTGATGATGAAGCTACAACAAATGCAATCTTCATGGAAAATTTGTCTCTTATTGGTTCTCTCAATGATGACACGGTTGAACCACGTTATGATTCTGACATACACTATGAGGTACCTCATTACGACACTTATCATGATTCTGATATGCTTAATTCTAATATACAAGAGTTGGGATATATTGAAAACATTATATCCAATAATGAGTCATATGATGAGCTTAAACGTAACAACAATGTTATAACTTATACTGATTATATGCTTACTATTGGAAATAATGAAGATAACTATGTCCCTCCTCCTATACAAAAGAATGATATGATGATGTCTGTAATTGAACAAATGAAATCTCAAGTAGAAAAATGTAACATGTTAAATCAAGAGGCAAAAAGTGTGAATGAATCATTAACCAGCGAGCTTGAACGATACAAAGACAGACTCAGAGTTTTAGAATATGCAGTTAAAGATGGTCATTCTGAACAAGGAACATATCTAAGTCGTGAATTATACATTGTCATTAATGATCGTAATACTCAAATGAAGGATCATAATAGTCAATGTAAATGATTTTGAAAAACAAGTTTTTTTCTCAAAAAACTCAAATGAAGGATTTAAATAATCACATTGCTTTTCTAAATAAGAATTTTGAAACACTCAAACAAGAGTCATTTGAAAGGTATGAAAAGAACATCAGTGAAATTATGGATTCGAAAAAATTAAAAAAGGAACTTGAAAACATTGTTTTTAAAGTTGGTCAATCTGCTCAAACTATGCATATGCTAACCAAACCCTAAATTTTTTATGATGAAACACTGATAAGTGCTTAATTACACATATCTTTTACCTCCAAAAACGAGCTTAAATGACCAAAAACAGACAAAAACTGCCAAATATATGTTTGTTTTGCATTTGTATTGTGCAGGAAGTGGATATCATCAAAAAGACAGAAAACCAAGCCAAAATGACAAAACTGAGCATGGAATGGAAAAGACTGTGAAGACTTTGAAGGCCCAATCCTAGCCCAGCTACAGCCAATCTCAGCCATTGTACACACAAAACCCACTCCATAACCTTATTGGGCTTGAAAAAGCCCAATAACCAAACCTGTACCTTATTGGGCCCAAAACCCAAACCCAGTGGGCCCAATACAAACCCAAGCCCACAATTCAATTTTTATAAACTTTAGGGACTAAAGTTGTCATTTTTAAAAGTGTTTTATAAAAGAAAAATGAAAAATATAAAGAAAAGGGGCCAAAAATGCCAAGTTTTAAAAGTGTTTTATAAAGAGAAAAATAGAGAAATAAAACACAAGGACTGAAATTGCAATTTACCCTAACTCTTTGTTTTCTTTTGTATTAAAACAGCAGGGACCATATTGGACACTTTCTAAAACCTTTTTATAACTAAAAACGGGCCAAAAGAAAATGAAAAGAGTAAGATAGTTGAGGGACCAAACTTGCATCATCTTCAATCTTTTCTTTTAAACATAACCAGCAACCCTGTACCTTAAACCACTCCCGCCAAAACCTAAAACCCCTCTCACCCACGGTTTCTCTTCTAACCCACCTCCCTAGTACACTCAACAGCTAAGCCATATCCTTTCCCACTCCCCATAACCCTTATAATAAGCCATGTTGGCAATCTTACACAAACCAAGCAACATCAATGGCTGAGGTTGTATGTGAAGAAGCACAAAAGTGATCTGAGGGCTAGAAGAGTGTGCAAAGGTCTGTACTCACACAACTAACACAAGTCAAGAAAAAGTGAAGACTTAGGACTTGTATAAAAGCTAGAAGAACAAGCCGAAGCCACACAACCCTGTTTTTACTTTTATAGTTTAAAAATTTAGTTAAGTTTGCTTCAAATATTGTTGTACTCAGTCCTTTTTAAGATTT